>CAKNXH010058619.1:42394-71150 GCA_932178445.1 Andricus quercusramuli | reverse complement strand
TTGTGTAAATATATCGTTTATATATTACACGATATTTTCATGATTGTCGCGAAACGTATTATCATAGGCGAGCAAGGTAGTTTCCTGATTCTTGATTGTTATTAAAAATTCTTCGTTTTCAACTCTTTGTTGATTGATATAATTGTTTCTCAGTTGTATCCTCAAATTTACAATTGCAGGCCTCACAGGCCGGTCCCTATATCCCCTATTATACCCTATTTGCCATAATTAATAATAAATAATAATAAACAAATTCACATGATGGAATAAAAAAAATTGTATATTATGATAAAGCTTCCAAGAGTCAGGGAGTTTAAAAAAATACCAAAAATCAGGTAATTTCTGTACGAAGTAAGTGTAACAAATAATTAGGGCTGTCACACAGTCACTACTATTAGTCCCTTTTTTTTCTCAAGTCACTTTTTAGTTACTTTTTTAAGATAAAGTCACTATCGTCACTTTTCATTCCCTATTTCTGAATTGTTTTAAATTATTTTGAAAATTTGCAGGGTATTTTAATAGTTTTTAAATTACTATTTTATTCATTCACCCTGAATTCTATTAAATTCTTTGAAATTTTTTTAATTCACTTGGATTCTTCCAAATTTACTCAATTCAATCAATTTTGTTGACTTTACAAAAATGTTATTTCATTAATCCTGAGAATCAACTGATAAAATAATCACAGGATTTGAAATATTTTTTCAAAATCCTAGGCATTTTGAAGAGTTTTACAAATTTTCAAGGGATTTCAAAAAATTTCAAAGGATTTTAAATATTTTTGGGAATTTTAAAAGATTCTAAGGAATTTTTTATTGATTTCAGTAATTTAATGGGATTTTAAAGGATTTGCAATATTTTAGGTGGTTGTAAAAGATTCCCAGGCGCTTTCGAAGGCTTTAAAATTTTTCAAATTATTTCAAAAGATATCAAAGGATTTTTAATGTTTTAGGAAATTTCAAGCGATTCCTAGAAATGTTATATTTATTTCAATATTTTGAAGAGATTTTAAGGACGGAAATATTTTAGGATATTTAAAAATATTCCAAGGAATTTTCAAAAGATTAAAACCATTTCAAGGAATTTCCAAGGATTTTATAATTTTAAAGAATTTGGAAAAATTTGGATACGATTGTGAAGAATTTCCCAGAATTTCGGATGATATGGAACGATTTTACAGGACCTAGAAGTTCTTAAGATATTTTAAAAGATTCCAAGAGGTTTTATAAGATTTCCGTGGATTTCAAATATTTTTTGCAATTTATTTGGAATTCGCCTTGATTTCTTATTAATTTATCCCGAATTCTTTCAAATCCTGTTGAATTCTTCTAAATTCACTAAATTTTACTCACTTCAGTGGAATTTCTAAAAGTTTTTGTTTAATTTATCTTGACGTTTTTGAAACTCAACTTGAATTCCTAGGCATTTCATCAAATTCTTTTTAATTTTTCTAAACTCATTTCAGACTTTCTCCATTCAATGCATTTTCTCTTATTTTTGAATTCTATGGATTGTTTTTTAAATTCAGTTTGATTTTTTATTAATTTCATCGAATTCTTTTCGTTTCCCTCAAATTCCTCTAAATTCACTCAAATTTTACTGAAATAAATGGATTTTTTCGATGTTAAAACATTTTTTCAACTTATTTAAATTGTTTTGTAGCCATTAGTCACTTTTTTATAGAAATTAGTAGGGTTTCAAAGATTTGAAATTAGTTTTTGGAATTCATCTTGAATTCTTATTAATTTAACCTGAATTCTTTTAAATTCTTGGGAATTCTCTTGAATTTTGTTTAATTCACTTGAATTCTTCTAAAAATTGATCCTGAAGTCTTTTAATCTGTCCATAAATTCGTATGCATTTCATCAAATTCTTTTGGATTCTCTTTAATTTGTCTAAGCTCATTTCAGAGTTACTGAATTCAATGAATTTTTTAATATTGTTTCGTTGTTTTGAATTCACATGATTAGTTTTTAAATTCAGTTTGATTTTTTATGAATCTCATCGAATCCCTCTCGCTTCCCTTACATTCCACAAAATTCACTCAGTACTTATTTAAATAAATAGAATTTTTTAAAATTATTTCCAATTGATTTGAATTCGTTTAAATTGGTTTGTAGTCATTAGTCACTTTTTTGGTTATAAATTAGTAGGTTTTCAAAAATTTTAAGAGATTTGTAATTATTTTTTGAAATTCACCCTGAATTCTTATTAATTTAACTTGAATTCCCTTGAATTTAACTGATCTCATTTCAAACTTACTGAATTCAATTAAGTTTTTTCATATTTTTAAGTTATTTTCAATTCATTTTTAAAATTCATCTTGAATTTTTATGAATTTCATTGAATTCTTCTAGATTACCTTAAAAGTCCTCTAAATTCATACCAATTTTATGGAAATCAGTGGAATTTTTTCGATTTTTAAAATTATTTCCAATTTACTTGAATTCTTCTAAATTAACTCAATTCAATGGATTTTTTTTTTAATTTTTAAAAGTTTTTATTTAATTTATCATGAAGTCTTTTCACCGCACCTTCAATTCGTAGGCATTTCGTCAGATACTTTTGAATTTCCTTGCATTTTTTTAAACTCATTTCAGATTTTCAGAATTCAGTAGTTTTTTCATGTATTTAAATTGTTTTCAATTTAATTTAATTTTGTTTTGAATGAATTTCATCGAAATCTTCTCGTTTACCTTAAATTCCTTCAAATTGGAATGAAGAATTAAATTAATTTAGAGAAATTTAAGGTAAACGAGAAAAATTCGATTAAATTCATAAAAATTCAGATAAATTGAAAACAATTTCAAATTTAAAAACTTTATTGAGTTCAGTAAATTTGAAATAAGTTAAGAAAAATTCAAAAGAATTTAGTGAAATGCCTAAGAATGCAAGGTGAGATTAAAAGACTTCAGGATCAATCAAATAAAAACTTTAATTTTTTAAAATCTATTGAATTAAGTAGAATTGAGTAAATTTAGAATAATTAAAGTGAATTAAAAAATTCAAGAGATTCCAAAGATTTTGAAAGAATTCAGGGAGAATTCCAAAAAATAATTTCCAGTCTCTTCAAGTCTTTGAAATCCTGCTAATTTCACCCCCAAAAAGTGATTAATGACTACAAAATCATTCAGCTGAAGTGGATTCTTTTTTAAATTCCTCTAAATTCATTCCAATTTTATAGAAATCAATGGAATTATTTTTGAAATTTTATCCAATTCATTTGAATTCCTCTGAATGTAACTTAAATTGTTTTAAAGTCTTATGAATTTATCCTGAATTTGTTATTGTTTGAGCGTGACAAAAAGTACCCTTTGTTCCCTATTATTAATAATAAATATATATTATTATAATATATATATATATTAATAATTATAAATAATTTATCCCAGTGGGACTGTGAGGCCTGCAATTGAGAAAACCAAAAGAAATTATGTTTCGATGCCAAAAAGAAAATTCCCGCAAAAAAGTATCTGGTCATATAGTGTAATTTAGATCTAAATTAATGTTTATTCGGAAATTTATGAAACGTAATATCTTAGAAACAAGATAAATTCTTGACATAAAAAAGGGAAATTAGTGGCTTTGTTGTATTATAATGTTTAAGGAAACTTCATAGAAGAAAAAGGAAACATTTTATACTGCATGTACTTAGATTAGGTGATTTGCAACATACTTAAAGGACTATTGTCTCTATAATTATATATTATTATTATTATTATTATTGTATATCGAAATGTGAATTTTTTCAACTTAAGTATTATATTCCGAACTCGCAGGTTCCAATTTTCCAGAAAAAAGAGAAACGCAAGCGCAATATGTGTTGCAATAATTTACTACTCAGTTTTAGCACAAATGTGCCGAGTATTTTTGTAAATATTTGTTTTCAGTGAATACTTTTTTACAGCATTTTATATCAGAATTTATTAACTCGACGTTTTTAAGGGTATATACAATTTATATATTGTGAAATATTTAAATGTTTTTCAGTACAGATAATATCAGATGAAGAAAAGAGAAATGTAGTGTAGACGACTTTTTGCAGACTGTTATTGTATTAAGTAATCGGTACAGCCATACGTAATTTTATGAAAAGTGATAAATATACGAGGAAAAGCATCTGAAAGAAATTTTATTAGTCTCTTTATTACTGTTTCGCCCTACCACTTATTTTCTGATTCCTCAGGCCTTGGATTCACGACACTATCGACACTTTTTTTTTTAACGATGCAACTAGTTTGTTACTATTTTGAAGGAAAAAAAAATTAATGCTACTATTTTTTCGAATTCTTCGCCAATGTAACTATTTTTTCACTTTGCTTTTTAAACTTATTTTCAAGCTTTTTCGCTGATTGGCTAAAAAAACATCAGCGAACTTCAAAAATCGAAAATTCAAAATATTATAAGATTTCAAAATTTTTGAAGAAATGTTAAGAGATAATTTGAAGGTAATTTACGGGATTTCAAAGTATTTCAAGAAATGTTTAGGTTTTTTTTTTGCCAGACCTACACGATTTTTATATTATGTCCAATTATTTTAGTGAAGATTTAACCACTTTAATCAAAAAAAAAATTTGTGTGATGATTCATCTCTTGGGTTAAAAATTTAACGATGTTGCTGAAAATTCGTTTTTTCATTTATTTATTTAGAATTAATGTTTCAACTAAAAACGTAAATTTGCCATTTTTTGGCGAAAATTTATGTAAAATTTAAGAATTTTAAATTAGATTAAAATCAAATTCAAAATCATATTTAACGTCCACTCAAGTTAATGTATAGAATTCCTGAAAATAAAACAAGAATCCAACGACAAAATTTGGACAACCACTACAAAATGCTTCTATTGTAATTTTTAAAAACAAAACAATGTGTTTCTTTGGACAAAAATAAAAAAGAGGAAAGAAAAATGAGAAACACAAATAAAAAAAGAGAAGGAAGGTGATTTGGTTGGTTGCCTTCTCATTTTTCTTTCCTCTTTTTTTATTTTTGTCCAAAGAAAAATCGAAATTTCAAATTTTTTAAAGAAATTTTAGGAGATAATTTACGGAACTTTGTTAAAATTTTTATTTATTTAAAGATTCATACCTTGGGTTAAAATTTTAACGATGTTACTGAAAATTGTTTTTTTTTTGTATTAAAAATTAAGTTTTTAACTGAAAATGTAATTTTTCCATTTTTTGACTAAAATTAATTTTTTTCTTTGTTTAAATTTCAAATTTAACCACTTGGATAAAAGTTGAACCACATTGTTAAAAATTTATCTTTTCGTTTCGAGATTTATCTCTTAGCTTAAAAGTTTAACTATTTTGTTGAAAATTCGTTTTTTCTTTAAATTCAATTTTTACCTGGAAATTCGATCATTTGGTTGAAAATTCATCTTCATATGTTGAAAATTGAAATTAATTTTTTAACATGTTCAAATCGTTTTTTGTTTTAAATATTTTTCAATTTTTCAAATTGTTGAAAATTAAATTTTAGTTCCTAAACAGTAATATTTTTTTAGTCGAAAATTCAACGGGTTTGTTGAAAATTCGACTTTTTGGTAGAAATTTTTTTGTTTTGTTGACAATTAAACAGTTTTTAACAAAATTCGCCTTTTGGGCCTTAAAATTGAACTAAATGTTTCAAAATCCAACTGTTTTTGATTAAAAATTAATCTTTTTGGTTTGAAAATTCGTTTATTTGGTTGAAGATTCATCTTCCTAGGTTGAAAATGCGCCTTTTTGGATAGAAAATTACTCCTATTGGATTGAAAATTTCATATGTTGGTAGACATTTTTTTATTTTGACGAAAATTCAACAGTTTTTAAAAAAAGATTCGTCTTTTTTGCCTTAAAACTGACATAATTGGTTGAAAATGCGACTGTTTTTCATTGAAGATTAATTTTTTTTGTTTGAAAATTCGATCATTGGTTCAAGATTCATCTTCGAAGGTTGAAAATTCAAATCTCTGGTCAAAAATTAAATTTCAAATCCTAAAGAGTCATCTTATTTGATCAAAAATTCAACTGTTTTGTTGAAAATTCGCCTTTTTGGATAGAAAAGTTTTTTTGTTGTTGGAAATTCATGTTTCTTGGTGGAAAAGTCAACAGTTTTTTAAAAGATTTGTCTTTCTGGCTTGAAAATTGAATTATTTAGTTGAAAAAAATCTTTTTTATTTAAAAATTCGATCATTTTGATGAAGATTCATCTTCGTAGGTTGAAAATTCAACTATTTGGTTAAAAATTGAATCTCAATTCCTAAAAAAATTATATTTTTTGGTCGAAAATTTAATTTTTTTGTTAAAAATACAATTTCAGGGTGGCGACTTGATCGGAAAAGACCGGGAAATGAATGGAAATTTTATTGACCATGAAACCCGTAAATTTAATTTAAAAGCAGAGAATTTACATGGAACGTAAAATTTTTAAAAAGAATTATAATTCGTATTTAGAAGAAAGGAATTTTAAAAATCCCTCTTCTATTTAAAAATTGAAACAAACTATTTGTTTGAAAATTTATGTACTTTGTGGAAAGTTCGCCTTTTTTTTGTAGAAAATTATTATTGTTGAAAGTTCATCTTTTTGGCATAAAATTCAACTATTCCAGCAGAAGATTCATCATTTTAGTTGTAAATTCATCAGTTTGGTTGAAAATTAATTTCTTTAACTGATAATTTAACTGTCCCATTTTTAGTTAAAAATTGATCTTTTCTATTTCAAAATTCAGCAATTTGGATGAAAATTTGTCTTTTTTTTATTGAAAATTCTACTATTTCGGTCAAAAATCGATTTTTTTAAATTGAAAATTATAGTTTTCTTTGGAAGTTAATCTTACTGCTTATAAATTCAAGTACAAATCATCTTTTAGGTTGGAAATAAAATCATTTGGTTAAAAGTTAAACTCTTTTTACTAAAAATTATTATTTTTTGTTGTTTGAATAAAAAATTCATTTCTTTGGTTGAAAAATGAGCTGTTTGATTGAAAAGTTGTTTTTTCTTTGGATGTTTTTTTGGTTGAAAATAATTTTTTTTAAACTGAAGATGTAACTGTTATTCCAGTTGAATATTCCATCATTTTAGTTAAAATTTATCTCTGGTTGATCATTCATTAAAAAAAAAAATCAGTGGAAAATTCGTCTTTTTTGGTACAAATTAATCTTCTTGGTTGAAAATTAATCTTTTTGGTCAAAAATTCAATTATTCTAGTTAAAGATTCATCATTTCAGTTCAAACGTCATTTTTCTGATTTAAAATTAAACTATTTCAGTTGAATATTTATAATTTTATTTGAAAATTCATCACTTTCTTTGGAAATGTAACTATTTTTTGGGCGTTAGTTTTTCTTTTTGTTGAAAGTAATTTTTTTAATTGAAAATTTAACTTATTTCAATTAAAAATTCCATAGTTGTAGTTGAAAAATCATCTATTTGGTTAAACATGATTTTTTTTCAATTTAAAACTTAATCTTCTTTAAAAATTCACGTTTTTGGTTGAAAACTTAAGTGTTCTAGTTAAATATTCATCATTTTAGTTAAAAATTTATCTTTTTGGTTTAAAATTTTACGATTCCATTTGAAGATTTATCATTGTATTTGAAAATTCATCACTTTTGTTGAAAATTGAACTGTTTTGTTGAAAATACGTTTGTTTTTGGTAAAAATTATTTTTTTTTTCGGTTGAAGATTAATAGTTTGAATTCAAAATTCATTTCTTTGGTTGAAACATGAGCTGTTTGATTGAAAACTTGATTTTCTTTGGATGTTTTTTGGTTACAAATTAACTTTTCAAACTGAAAATGTTACTGTTATTCTAGCTGAATATTCCATAATTTTAGTTAAAAATTCATCTCTGATTGAATATTCATTTTGTTGTAGTTTTTTTTTTGTATTCGAAAATTCGTCTTTTTGGTAGAAATTAATCTTTTTGCTCAAAAATCCAATTATTCTAGTTGAGGATTCAGTATTTCAGTTAAAAATTTATCTTTCCGATTTATAATTTAACTATTCCAATTAAATATTTACAATTTTATTTGAAAATTCATCACTTTGAAAATGTAAGTATTTTTTGAAAGTAATTTTTTAAACTGAAAATTTAATTTAATCCAATTGAAAATTTCATAGTTGTAATTAAAAAATCATTTGCTTGGTTGAAAATTATTATTTTTTTACTTCAAAATTCAACTATTTGGTTGAAAATTTGTCTTCTTTAATTAAAAATTCAACTATTTCTTCAAAAATTCATGTATTTTGTAGAAAATTTTATTTTTTGGCAGATAATTATTCTATTTATTTGAAAATTATTCTTTTCTAAAAATTCATGTTTTTGGTTGAAAATTCTAGTGTTCTAGTTAGATATTCATCATTTCAGTTGAAAATTAATCTTTTGGTTGAAAATTAATTTTTTAACTGAAAATGTAACTATTATTCCAGTTGAATATTCCATAATTTTAGTTAAAATTAATCTCTAGTAGAACATTAATTTTGTTTTAGTTCGAAATTCGTCTTTTATGGTAGACATTAATCTTTTTGGTCAAAAATTCAATTATTCCAGTTCATTAATTCAATTAAAAATTCATCTTTCCGGTTTAAAATTAAACTATTCAAATTAAATGTTTACAATTTTATTTGAAAATTCATCACTTTGAAAATGTAAGCATTTTTTTAAAGTTAGTTTTTTTTAAAGTAATTTTTTGACTGAAAATTTAACTTATTCCAATTGAAAATTCCATAGCTGTAGTCGAAAAATTACTTTTTTTTAACTTAAAATTTAATTATTTAAGTTTTGGTTGACAATTTATCTTTAGTATTAAAAATTAATTTTTTCGTTTGAAAATTCAAATGTTTCAGTTGAAGATTCATTGTTTTAGTTGAAAACTCTTGTTTGGTTTAAAATTAATTTTTTCAACTAAAAATGTTACTATTCCATTTTCGCTTGAAAGATATTAATTTTTTAGTTGAAAATTCAACTAGTTGGTTGTAAATCTGTCTTCTTTAATTAAAAATTCAACTATTTCTTCAAAAATTCATGTATGTTGCAGAAAATTTTATTTTTTGGCAGATAATTATTCTATTTATTTTTGAAAATTATTCTTCTTTAAAAATTCATGTTTTTGGTTGAAAATTCAAGTGTTTTAGTTAGATATTCATCAATTGAGTTGAAAATTAATCTTTTGGTTCAAAATTTGACCATTCCAGTTGAAGATTCATCATTTTATTTCAAAATTCATCATTGTGGATGAAAATTGAACTATTTTGTTGAAAATCCGTTTGTTTTTGCTAAAAAAAATTTCTTTTCTTTGTTTGTTGAAGATTAATAGTTTGAATTCAAAATTCATTTCTTTTTTTGAAACATGAGCTGTTTGATTGAAAACTTGTTTTTTCTTTGGATGTTTTTTGGTTGCACATTAATTTTTCAAACTGAAAATGTTACTATTATTCCAGCTGAATATTCCATAATTTTAGTTAAAAATTCATCTGTGGTAGAACATTAACTTTTTTTTTTAGTTCAAAATTTGTCTTTTATGGTAGAAAATAATCTTTTTGTTAAAAAATTCAATTATTCCAGTTCATTATTTCAATTAAAAATTCATCTTTCCGGTTTAAAATTAAACTATTCAGATTAAATGTTTACAATTTTATTTGAAAATTCATCACTTTAAAAATGTAACCATTTTTTTAAAGTTAGTTTTATTTAAAGTAATTTTTTTACTGAAAATTTAACTTATTCCAATTGAAAATTCCATTGCTGTAGTTGAAAAATCATCTGTTTGGTTAAAAATTACTTTTTTTTTTAACTTGAAATTTAATTATTTAAGTTTTGGTTGACAATTTATCTTTAGTATTAAAAATTAATTTTTTTGTTTGAAAATTCAACTGTTTCAGTTGAAGATTCATTGTTTTAGTTGAAAAATCTTGTTTGGTTTAAAATTAATTTTTTCAACTAAAAATGTTACTATTACATTTTCGCTTCAAAGTAATTAATTTTTTAGTTGAAAATTCAACTATTTGGTTGTAAATTTGTCTTCTTTAATTAAAAATTCAACATCTTCAAAAATTCACGTATTTTGTTGAAATATTTTATTTTTTAGCTCAAAATTGATCTTTTTATTTGAAAATTAATCTTCTTCTTTGAAAATTCATGTTTTTGGTTGAAAATTCAAGTGCTCTAGTTAAATATTCATGAAGTAGTTGAAAATTCATCTTTTCGGTTTAAAATTTAACTATTCCATTTGAAGATTTATCATTTTATTTGAATATTTATCACTTTGGTCGAAAATTGAGCTAATTGGTTGAAAATCCATTTTTTTTTTTAAATTAATTTTGTTGTTGAAGATTAATAGTTGGAATTAAAAATTCATTCCTTTGGTTGAAACATGAGCGATTTTATTGAAAAATTGTTTTTTCTTTGGATGTTTTTTGGTTCAAAATTAATTTTTTAAACTGAAAATGTAACTATTATTCCAGTTGAATATACCATAATTTTAGTTAAAAATGCATCTCTAGTTGAACATTCATTCTTTTTTAGTTCAAAATTCTATTTTTATGGTAGAAATTAATCTTTTTGGTCAAAAATTCAATTATTCCAGTTCATTATTTCAATTAAAAATTCATCTTTCCGGTTTAAAATTAAACTATTCCAATTAAATGTTTACGATTTCATTTGAAAATTCATCACTTTGTTTGAAAATGAAACTATTCCATTCAAAGTTAGTTTTTTTTTTTCAAGTAATTTTTTAAACTGAAAATTTAACTTATTCGAATTGAAAATTCCATAGTTGTGATTGAAAAATCATCTGTTTGGTTTAAAATTAATTTTCTCAACAAAAAATGTTACGATTTCATTTTCGGTTGAAAATTATTGGTATTTTTTTAGTTCAAAATTCAACTATTTAGTTGAAAAATTTATATTTTTTTTTGTAGAAAATTAATCTTTTTGTTTAAAAATTCAACTATTCCAGTTGAAGATTTATCACTTTATTTGAAAATTTATTACTCTGGTTAAAAATGTAACTATTTTTTTGAAAATCCGTTTTTTTCGTTGAAAATTAATTTTTTGCAACTGAAAGTTCAACTATTCCATTTTTTGTTGAAAAATTGATATTTTGTTGTGGTAAGTTTAAGTATTTTATCAAAAATTCATTTACTTTTCCATGTTTTGCTCTGTTGTGTTGAAGGATGTTTACAATAAAGGTTTTTTAATTTGGGGCTAATATGCCGAATCGCCACCCTGAATTTCCTACTGGGAAAACCTGAAAACAGCCTGAAATTTATAAATAAAAATACAAACCACTATATTTAATGCGTTATTTATTGTGGATGCTAAACTCCACCCACCGTTTCATTTAGTTGATGCCAATTTTGAATACACAATTATTAAAGCGACGACAAAACAAAAAGAAAACAGCGTCCAGCAGCTTTCGATGGACAGTTTTTCCAGCCAAATTAGATTCACGTTTATTTCGGCCATGATTCAATTCTCACAGGGTAATCGACAAGAAGCCACACCACTTGAAATATATTTATGTACACGAGCCTTAGTCAAACTAAGTATGTTCACAGCACCTTCCAGTGTGAGTGTGTGGATTACCCTCCTTGATGATCTTCTCCTTCGCGTTTTTCTCCTGATGGAAACAACTCAGATCTCTTTTCATTGCGTAAGCATCCTCTCCATCAGCGTAATATTTAGGCTCTACCTCCGATACTTCAAACTGTAAACTACTCATGTACAAATTTAAGGCTGCCCGATTACTTCTGCGTACATGCAACGACACATATTTCGCCCCAAAACATTCCACCATTGCTCTCGAGGCTTGATTCATCAGCTTTTGAGCAATACCAAGCCGGCGATGTGATCGCTTCACTGCCAGGCTGGTGATGTGCCCGTGTGGATTATCCTCGCAGTCTTCTTCCATTTTAGCGAGCACATAACCCACTATCCTTCCTTTTTCATCTTCGGCTACATAGCTCAATTGCGGCCAGGACAAAGCATGATAGAGGTAGTACTTCATTTGATAATTTTCTGGCAGGCATTGCAAATTGCAATGCTGGATGTTTAAAAGATCATTGGTGTTCGCGCAGCGTATATTTATTGACATCGTTGATGATGATCGGTTTTCAACTTGTCAACAACCACAAAATTATTCACCTTTTGAAAGTTGCTTGAACTTATGCCCTCGAATACGACTTCACAAGGTACTTCTTTAGTCGCGTCGTACTCTCTTGATCCGGGATCGTCCGTTTTTCAAATCGCTGACTGATGAAGATTCACTCATTCCACCAAAAAGCTCACGAACGAAGCGAAACCGGGAAAGGAAGAACCACCAGACCATGAACCATCCTGAAAACAACAGGAAAATTTAGGCAAACGTATCACAAGAGTTCTTAAATGCCCAAGAATTTACAGGGTTCACAGCGCAAAAGGAGCTCAAAAAAGGGGAAATAAGGTAATTTTCTTACGAAATAGGGGAATGATAAAACATTTATTTTTACATGTCGAAAAGAAAAAACAATCTTTTTATAACAAATGTAACATTTTCAGGGTGTCTACTCAAATCCTGGAAAAAAATTCCCTGACAATTCCAGGTTTTTTCCAGGTATAATTTTTCACAGCATGTAGCCATTCAAATATTTCGCATATTTTAAAACAATCGACTCGAAATATGTATAAAGTTTCGCGAATCTAATATAAATAATTTTTTTCCAGTTTCTACGAATTCAATTAATATTACAAGATATTCTTAAATATTTTAACACGAACGAATAATTAAATAATACTAAAAACCTAATTAATCACTTCTTGAATTTTTCTCTTAAAGTTCATGAATTTGAATAACAATTCAAACAAATTTTTATTTTATATACTTATACTTAAAATGCAGTGCATATTTTGGTAAAATTAATGTAGGAACTACATATAATTCAATTTGAACCATTTAAATTCCTAACTTTTCCAGTAAAAATTTGGATTTTCAAAAAGATAGATGAATTTTTAACCAAATAGTTAAATTTTCAATTAAAAAGATTAATTTTTTACCAAGAATACGATTTTTCAAAACAATACATTAATTCTCAATGAAAAAATTGAATTTTCAACTAAAAAAGTTCAATTTTTAAACAATTTTGAACAAAAAATATCAGTTTTCAACAAAAATGAAAAAGTAGTTTTATTTTCAAGCAAAACGATGATTTTTCAACTAAAATGATGGATATTTAGCTGGAATACTTGAATTTTAAACCAAGAAAATTAATTTTCTACCACAAAAACGATTTTTCAACAAAATACATGAATTTTCAACTTAAATGACTAATCTTTAACTGAAATAATTGATTTTTTAACCAAAAAGATGAAAAAACTAATTTTCAACAAAAACAAAACTAATTTTCAACAAAATTGTTACATTTTCAAACAAAGTGATGAATCTTCAAGTGGAACAGTTGAATTTTCAACCAAAAAGATTAATTTTCTACCAAAAAGGCGATTTTTCAAGAAAATACATCAGTTCTCAATTAAACAGTTGAATTTTCAACTAAAAAAGATCAATTTTCAAACAAATAGCTGAATATTAAACTAAAAAAGATCAGTTTTCAACCAAAAATGAAATAGTTAAATTTTCATTAAAAAAAAATTAATTTTCCACACACAAAAAATTTATTTTAAAAAGAAATTCAATTTAACTTTCAACCAAGTAGTTTTATTTTTAAGCAAAAAGATAAATTTTCAACTAAAATCATGAATACCTAGCTGGAATACTTGAATTTGAAACCAAGAAAATTAATTTTTACTAAATAAGACGAATTCTCAATAAAATACATGAATTTCCAATTAAAAAGATAAATTGTCAATCAACAATTGAATAGTCAAACTTTCACTTAAAAATTAATGTTTAACATTACATTACAAACAACAAGATTAATTTTCAATCCATAAGATTAATTTCTACTAAAAAAATGAAAATTTTCTAAAAAATAATAGAATAAATAAAAATAGTAAAAACTATCATTTTCAACTAATTATTGAATAGTAACATTTTCAATAACAAAAATAATTCTGAACGAGAAAAAAACAAACAAATTTTCACCAAAAAAGTAACTCTCAAGTAATTAAATCTTCTTTCGGAAAATATGAACTCGGAACGAAAAATGTGGCAGCTGATATTTCAAACAGAAAAGATTACAATTTTCAATAAAAAATAATGGAATTCAACGAAAAAGATCGAATTTTCAACCAAATAGATGAATATAGTAATAGAGAGCTATACTTTTACAAATGAAGAATCATTTTGATTCAATTCAATGCTGTAATTTTTAAAAAGGTAGGCAACCTCTTAAAAATTTCCCTGACTTTAAAAAAAATTCCCTGACATTTCCAGGTTTTTCCAGGTATATAAAAATTCCCTGACAATTCCAGGTTTTCCAGGTAGGGTAGACACCGTGCATTTAAAAAAAAATTCAATGATTTTTCAATGATTTCTGCCATTAAAGAATTTATTTTTAAAAATTGGATGCTTTCAATGTAAATTTAAAACTACTCCCTTCAGTTAGAGTTCTTAAATCCTCAAGAATTTATGTTGAGCAAATGCTCTCGAGAATATGGTCAGCATTTAAGCTCGAACAGAACATTTATAGAGCATTAAAGAGAATTTAAAGCATTTATTGTTTAACTAATTATATTATTATTATACTTAATACATATATTTTTACAAAAAACATTCTAGAATGAAATAAACATATTTTTTTTTTAAATTACAGAGTTGCTACAGGTCAGGTAATTCCAGAAAGTCAGAGAATGACAGGGAAAACCTGACAGAGTTAAGGAATTTTTTATAAATTAAAGTTTAAATCAATTTTATTATTATGGAAAAAATCGTAAATATTTGGTTTAAAATTAATCTGTTTTGGTTGAGGATTTGAACTACTTTGTTGAAAATTCATTTGTTTAGTTGATGTTTCATCATTTTAGTTGAAACCTCCTTCTTTTGTTTAAAATTTAATTCTTTTGTTAACAAGAATGTTTTCTAGATGAGAATTAATTGTTTTAACTGAAAATTTAACTCGTACATTTTTGGTTCAAAATTTATCTTCTAAAGTTGAAAATTCAAATATCTGGTTTAAATTCGTGTATTTTATTGAAATCTCGAATTTTTTGGAAGAATATTTAATATCCTAGGTGACTCATTCATCCTTTTGGATGGAAATTCCTTTAAAAATTCAAATATTTGGTTGAACATTCATGTACTTTGTTAAAAATTCATCTTATTGTTTAAAAATTAATCTTTTTGGTTGAAAATGAGATTTTTCTTATTTAGAAATCATTTTTTAAACTGGGAATAAAACTTCCATTTTTGGTCGAAAATTTATCTTTTCTGATAGGAATTTAATCTTCTTGGTTGAAAATTATACTATTTCGTTGAAAATTTACTTTAATTTTATTGAAAATTAATTTTTTTGCTCAACATTTAACTATTCTATTTTTAGTTGAAAATTTATTTGTTTTCGGTAGAAAATTTAACAATTTGTTGAAAATCCGTCTTTTTTTGTAAAAAAAAGTACTCTCGATAGTTGAAATTTCAGCTTTTTCGTTAAAAATTAATTTCTTTAGTTGAAAATTCGTTTGTTTTTTGTTTGAAAGTTTATTTTACTGACTGAAAATTATCCTTCTTTGAAATGCATTTATTTGGTTAAAAATTAAAATTTTTTCAGTTGAAGATTCATAATTTTAGGTTTAAAATTCACTTTTAATATTACATTTTTTGTGGAAAATTTACTTTTTTTGAAAGAAATGTAATCTTTTTCGTTCAAAAATTATCTGCTTAGTAGAAAATTTAAATATTCTATGTTTTGTTGAGAATTAATTTCTTTCATTAAAAAAATGTATATAGTTGAAAATTCGTATTTTTTTGTCGAAATAAAATTTATCTTTTGAATTAAAAAATCCAGTATTTGAACAAAATTTCATATTTTTGGTTGAAAATTCATCATAGTGATAAAAAAAATTCCTTTGGTTAAAAAGTTCGTTTCTTTTTAGTTGAACATTAATTTTCTAAACTGAAGATATAACTATTCCATTTTCGCTAGAACATTTATATTTATATATATATTTTTTTATTATATTTTTGGTTTGTAAATTTATCTTTTTTAGTTTAAGATTGAATTATTTAGTCGAGAATTCATTTTTTTGTTCTTGAAAATTTATTGTCCTAACTGAAAATTGAATTGTTCTATCTTTTGTTAAGAAATCCTTTTTTTTTGTACGAAACAAAAATAATTTGTAAAAAATTGGTTTCTATTTTTGGTTATACATTCATTTTTCTGACATTTTATCTATTCTAATTTTGGTTGAAAATTGATTTTTTTGAGTTGAAAATTCCTGTCAGACTTTGTTCAAAATGAGTCTTTTTTTGGTAGAGAATTAATCTTTTGCGTTGAAAATGCAACTAAATATTTGTTTACAAATTCATATTTTTGGTTGAAAATTCATTTCTATGGTTGGAAATTAAAATAGTTACATTTTAAGTTGAAAAAATTAATTAAAAAAAAAAAAAAAAAACAATTTGCACAAAAAAAAGTTAACGTTGCAACTGGAATAGTTGAATCTTCAGTGAAAAATTAATTTTCAGCCAAAGAGAAAACGAATTTAAAAAAAATAGATCATTTTTCAACCAAGGAAATGAATTTTCAATTAAAACGATGAATCTTCAACAAACAAATAATTTTTAACAAAAGAGTAACTTTCCACCAAGTAATTAAATCTTCATTCCAATAAAGATGAATTCTGATCGAAAAATATACTATGTAGTTGACATTTCAACCAAAAAAGATTTTAATTTTTAATCAAAAGCAATTTAATGCAACCAAAAAAACATATTTTCAACAAAAATATATAAAATTTTTAATCAGACACTTGAATTTTCAACTAAAACCAATCAATTTTCCACACAAAACAGAATAGTTGAATTTTCAGTTAAAAAATTAATTTCAAACCAAAAAAAAAAAGAATTTTCAACAAAGTAGTTCAATACATTGATATAAAGCTACATTTACAAATGAAGAATCATTGTGATTCAATTTAATATTACAATTTAAACAAAATTATGCACGCTCTCGAAAAAAAATCCCTGACATTTCCAGGTTTTTCTAGATATATAAAAATTCCCTGAAAATTCCAAGTTTTCCAGGTAGGGTAGATACCCTGATTTTAACCAATTTTAAGCTAGAAACATTAAAACTTGGGCGATTGCATTTGTTTACAAACTGAAAACTTCTTAAAATAGAAGTTTAATTTTTTTTATTTCAGATAGTTTAGAAATCTTTAAAAAGGTTCAAAACTTTATTTCAAAATCTTGAAATATCTACATGTTGTTCCACATTTTTTCAAATTAAAAATTATTTTTGAATTTTTTTTCAGAAGTTCTAAACATTTTTTTAAATTATTTGAATTTTTTCTAAAATCATTCCTAAAATTTTTTGGAAATTCTGCAAAATGAAAAATATTTCCTTAAAATCTTCTAGATTCCTTTTTGACAATATTGGAAATCTTTTAAAATATTCTCTTAAAATTAATTGTTCAAAATAAAAAAACTAATTTTCAATTTTCGTAGGAATCTTAAGGAAAGGTTTTTATTTTTTTCATTTCACAATTCTTAAAAAGATTCTACATTTTTTGTTCAAAACCTGCAAATATTTATATTTTGTATTAAATTAGGCCATCGTGGGCTGTTTGAAAGAATAAATTAACTTAAATTCAAGAGATTTTAGAGAAATGTAAGGGAGATGAAAGAAATTCTATAGAATTCATAAAAATTCAAGGTAATGGAAAAAATTCAAATGAATTGAAAAAATGTCAAAAATATTGAAAAATTTCATTGAATTCATTAAATTTGAAATAAATTGAGAAAAATCAAGGGAATTCAAAAGATTTTGATGAAATGCATCAGAATTCAAGGTTCTTTAAGAGATTTTAGGTTGAATTAAAAAAGAAAATTGAAAAATACAATAAATTAAATAGAATTGAGTAAATTTAGAAGAAATCAAGTGAGATTAAATTTAAACAAGAAGATTGGTTTTCTACTAGAAAGGACAAATTTTTAACAAAATGCCTCAATTTTTAACCAACATTTTTTACAATTATATTTTCAACCTAACAGTTACATTTTCAACAAAACAAATGAACTTTCTACCGAAAAGATTAAATGTCTATAAAAAAAACCGACATAAAATGGAATAGCTAAATTTTTAGTTAACAAAATTTATAGTTTTCCATAAAAAAGTATAATTTTTTAACAAAACAGTTACATTTTTAACTAAAAAAATCAACAAGGAAATAGTTTAATTTTCAGTTAAACAAATCAGTTTTTAAGCGAATAAAATAAATTTTCAATGAAATAGTTAAATTTTCAATAAAACAAATGAATTTTCTACCCAAAAAGAACATTTTTTAATAAAATACAAGAATGTTCAAGCAAATTTGTTTTAAATGGAATTTTCAATCTGATAGTGGAATTTTCAACTACAAAAGTGAATAAGTCACCAAGAAGATTTATTTTCTACCGCAAAAGACAAAGTTTCAACAAAATACAAAATACATTTTTCAACTATCAACAAAAAAAGTGTATTTTTAACAAAGTAGTTTCATTTTCAACTAAGTAGTTGAATTTTGAATTAAAAGAGATTTTTCAGCCGCTATTTACGATTAGCGAAAATCTTGAAAATGCAATCAAACATAATCAAATATATAATATAAATTTATATATACATTTTTTGATATTAATAATAAAATAATTAATTAACAAATAATTAAAATAAAATTAATAACAACATATTCAGTTGAAAATTCACTTATTTTGTTGCGAAATCGTATTTTTTAGTAAAAAAAAGCAATTATTTTGTTAGAAAATGCATATTTTTGTGTTGTAAGTTCATAATATAATAATATATATAACAATATGAATTAACAATATAATATAAAATTAATCAAATATGTATATAATATAAATATAATCAAATATAACATAATATAAATATAATAACATATAAGATTTTCTGGAAACCCATAATAAAATATTGGAAAACAAACCAAGTTTTTTTGAAAGAAAAGGTAATAAGCGCATGTTTTAGTAGATGGTAAAAGCAAACTGAACTTTGTATCCAACAAGAATGTTGAGATTTTGGCAATCAAAAAAATACAGATCACTGAATGGCTGCGGATATTTTGAAAAATCGGATAAAAATACGAGTGCAACTATAAAAACACTGTCGCAAGAATATTCCAATTATTGTTAAGTTCTATATGTGATAATTTCAGGATATCATGCTTTATCTGCATAAACTACATAATGAAGTACGCAAAATGACCACTGAGTTTACGCGGAACAGGAAATGAGCTAAAAATAATAACTACAGTATGGAAAAGTGTAACAAGTCGGAAATATTATAAATAATATAGAAATTATTCTATCTCACCTGCAAATATAAGACCACATACGATAACGAGACTAGAAATCACGTAAAAAGCTGCTAATGCAATTTCCCTCATTATTAATTCACACTAAACTTGTCCAGCTTATTGTAATAATAAATAATATTGCAGTTACTAGTACGTCATGTAATATACACAAGACATCACTACCCCAAAAATAGTAAAAAAAATTATTAAGTTTACGTGAAACGAAATAGTACACGTTATTCTATGTATATAAACGCCATTTTGAATTTGTCTACATTAATATGCATTTGTGCGGATGGGGTGAGAGTTCTGCAAGCAATGGAGTGAACACAGGTTATGTTAACTTTGGTTTTGCTCCCTTTTAGTTTTTGGATATTCTGATTGTATTAAAGTGGATGTTTGGACTTACCAACGTCAAATTGTTCAGTTCCTTTTGTTATTAACGGCTGTCACACATATTTTAACTTCTATCCAGTCAATAAAGAGCCTGGAGAAGTTGAAATAAACAACTAATCCACTAACGGCATGGGCATAGACTAGTAAAAATAGCCAAACTGTGTGCAACTTTGTGTAGCTGTGGGTGGAGAGTAATACTCTCATTAATCTCTACTGTGGCAAAGTCCATTAAGGTCTCTTCATACCTTAACCTGCAGACAGTGACAGGTATTTCACGTTGTGACGTCAGATGGCAAGATGTCTGCACGCCGAGTTCGTTTCTGATTAGAGATGGGGAGTGACCGTCAGATGACCGCTTTTATTTTATTTCATAATTAATATCATAGATATAAACGACACAAACCCTTTTTATTAATGAAACGAACTTCTTTTTTTTAAAAAGAAGCCAAAACGATGATTCTGTGTGAGTGTTATCATCCAATAAATGGTACAAAATTTAGTTGGTAGTATTTTCTTGTGGTAGGTGAACCTAACATGTATGCACAAGTGTTAAAATGGAAATTATACCATGTTAACAAGATTATTTGGTTTTCATTTAAATAATTCCAAATTGTATATATCTGGTTTAAGAATTTAAACGCTTAAAATTTTGCCGTTTCAAATCTAAGTTTTTCAAAAAATTATGCAATTTTAAATTTAAACCCTTTATTTCTAAATAATTGTATAATAGAGAAGGTCAGAATTGGAATAATTTCATCTTAACAAAATTCAAAACTATTTGGGGTTAATTTAAATCGTTCAAAATTTTAAAAATTTAAGTGTTTAACCTGTTGTCATTTCAAATTTAAATCGTTCATAATTGTACCATTTTAAATTAAAATCCTGTATACTTAAATAATCATGTAAAGCAGAAAAAGGTTAACATTAGAATATTTTCATGATAACAAAAATTCAAAATTATTTGTATCTCATTTAAGGAATTCAAAAATACTTGCTCGACTATAATATCATAACACTTAAAATCGTAACTTAGGATTCTCTCTTCTTTACAATTTAGATAAATTGTTCAAAATCAAACAATATCCAAATGAAAATCTTAAGAATTAAAGCAATGTTAAATTGAAAACGTGTAAAGAATAATTTCAATGAAACTTTAGAAATGAGAGAATTTCAAATTAAAGCATCGTTTAAAATTCAGGAACTAATCATTAGTATACATTTGAATAGCTCAAGCTTTTATACTTTTAGTTTTGAATTAGTAATAGTAAACGTGTTTTTGAAGAGCCTAGAAATAACGTGTTCTTTATGTTTTTGGACCAGCCAAATTAAGACGCTTTTAAATTCGAAATCATTAGACTAAACAGTTAAAAATTGGAAGAAAACTAAAGTTCAGAAGTGCAAAAAATTCAAGCTATTTTAAACCTGTAAGTACAAAATTTTCGGGCCGATAAATTTTGAATGTTAAATTGAAAATAAGAACTGCATTTTTTAACTTTTCTGTCCTTCAAATTTCTAACCAAGTTAAATTCTTTTGATAAAACATCTAATAGTTGATATTTTATCCAAAAAAAAGACAAACAGTCAACCAAAAAGAATGGCTTTTCAATGGAACAGTTAAATTTTCAACAAAATGATTACATTTTTAACCAAAAATATGAATTTTTAACCAATAAGATTAATTTTATACTGAAAAGACAAATTTTAATTTCAAAAATTAATTTTGAATCAAAGAAAAAGAACTATTTTTGAAGCAAATAGATGAATTTTCAACTAAAGTCATGAATCTTCAAACAAAAAAATTAATTTTTAACAAAGTAGTTCGAGTTTCAACCACGCATTTAGACTTTCAACTAAAAAATACGAATTCTCAATAAGAAATTTAATAGTTGAATTTCAAACAACAAAGGTTTTTCAGGAAAGAAAGAAAAAAAAATGATTGAAGTTTCTACAAAACAGTTGATTTTTTAACAACAGAATTAAGTGTAATAATAATAAATATTAATATACACTGAAAGCCCAGTTATCTATATTTTGTTGAGAATAAGCTACACGAATTTATTTAGTTTCTTGAGAACTTTAAAACTAAACAGAAACTTTAAAAATTAAAGACTTATATTACAGTCAAAACCAGAATATAGTTTTGACAGCACCAGCGAAAATTTTTCCATTTCGCGTAAGTTTAGTTTTACGGAGTCGCTTAAGATAGGTTTATTGAATTATCCTTTCCATCTTTTTATTTCAACCTGTAATTTTTGCCGTTTCCAATTTTCTTTCTTATCACTAAATTGATCCCTATTGCTTCCCGTAATGAGGGAGTTGCACAATCGAGGGTACACAAATTATTATTTGTTAGGAGATTCTGGTTACACTTTTCGGCCGTGGCTTCATATACCAGTCGAGGATGTCCAACCGAACATGGTGTTTATATAGGGTGACGGACAACTGTGCACGGAGCAACTGTGCACGCGCCCATCTGTGCACGTCAGTGGCCACTGATACAACTGTGCACGTTGTTGGCCACAGGCACAGCTGTACACCGGGACATCTGTGCACGCGCCAAATTTGGCGTGCACAGATGGGACACTCCCAACTGTGCACGTCGAAATGTCGACGTGCAGAGATGGTACCCTAGAAACGGTTAATGTGCAAAGATAGGAGCCTCCCAACTGTGCACGTCGAAATGTCGACGTGCACAGATGGTACCTTAGCAACGGTTAACGTGCACAGATGGGAGACTCCCAACTGTGCACGAGCACAGATGGCACCCTACCAACGGCTCACGTGCACAGATAGGAGACTCTCAACTGGGCACGTGCAAAGATGGGAGACTCCCAACTGTACATGTGCAAAGATGGGAGACTCCCAACTGTGCACGTCTCAATTGATATGATCATATTATTGACTTACAAGTCCACGTGCATAGATGAAAGACTCCTGACATTGCACGACTTAATTAATGCAGTCAGATTTTTCACTCAGAAGTATTAAAATCATCAATTTCACTTAAAATGTGTACGGATGTGTACGGATTCCAACTGTGCACGTTTCGATTAATAAAATCATTTGTCATCAAAAAGTGCACGTTCCCAGATGGCACCTTCCCAACCTGCGCGCCTCGATTGATACTATAATTTTTCGAATAAAAGTTCACGTGCACATATGGCACCCTCCCACCTGCGCAAATCCCAATTATTACGATGAGAATTGATATGCGCATAGTTGTGAGTCTCCTATATGAAGGGTCCGCGGTCTAAACCTGTTAACTGACATTTTTTTCGAAATCTCCTTTTTTGCACTTCATTGAAGTTTTTTAATATGCCGCCAGTATCCTTCTAGCCGCATGTCGAAATTATAATTTTTTGTTTGAATTTATAAAAAACGCGTTTCGGTATCTGCAGCACTGGTCCGCGGTCTAAACCTGTTAACTACTTATGGCGGCTTAAAACAATTTGTGTTTTCAATCCGTTTCGCTAAGCTAACTCGTATAAAAAGACTGAGGGGACCGTCTGACTGGGTGTTTTTCATAGTGTGTGAAGGTGTGAATCGAGTTTTGGAGCTCTATTGCCGTCACGTTTGCCAGTGTCGCCTATACGTTGCCTCGAAAGTACATACAAGATTGCCGCGCAATTGTTTACAAGCGATCGTAAACAGTGGTAAATAACTTTTTTAATTCATACAACTATAGTTTACATTTTCAGCGCACCAGGAGCGCGCTCCTGCTGATAACAGGCTAAGACCACGGGACCCTCTTGTAGATAACATACTTACAGATTCAAACCGCTGTAAGAAGTTTAATTTCACCAGAATTGTTATAAATCTTATGTATATTATTGGTATTGCGCTCTTCGACAAAATGAAAACGTTTTTCCGTCGCTGTATACAATTTATAAAATGTCAGTTAACAGGTTTAGACCGCGGACTCTTCATATGTGCACGCGGACTTGTATGTTAAGCATGCTATCTTATTAATTGATATCGTGCACAGTTCGGAGGGTACCATCTGGGTACGTGGACATACAAAAATATCTAATCCTACTAATTGATGCGTGCACAGTTGGGAGTATCCCATCTGTGCACGTGGACCTGCAACTTTCAAATCGAATCGTATTATTTTAGACGTGCACAGTTGGGACACTCCCAACTGTGCACGTCGAAATGTCGACGTGCACAGATGGTACCCCTCGAACAGTTCACGTGCAGAGATGGGAGACTCCCAACTGTGCACGTAGAAAAGTAGGCGTGCACAGATGGCCTGTGTATAGTTGTTCCTGTGGCCAATAACGTGCACAGTTGTAGCAGTGGCCACCGACGTGCACAGATGGGCTCGTGCACAGTTGCTCCGTGCAAAGTTGTACCCTTCCCGTTTATATATACGGAAAAAAAGTTTGCCTGATATGTAGCTAAAAAAAACTGCGGGGATCTCTCCGTAATGACTCTAGATGATAGCAAATCACCCTCCCAAAATCTGATTTGATCCTTTTTTCAGGATATCTTGGAAATAAGAATTTCATTCAAATTATTTAAAAATTGTTACATATTTCAATAAGTACAGCATAAATAAAGACTTCGTTTATAAAAATGATTTATTCTTTTTTACATTAGAAAACATTATAATAAATACATATTGATAATATAATAGTATATATTGACAAACAGAAATAATAATAATTTCGATATAGTATGTTAAACAGAAATAAATAAACATCAATACATTATGACTTGTCAACACAAAAATAAATATAAGTCTTTTTAGATTCAAAGAAATCATCACTATTTATATCTACACTTCAAATATGAAGATCAGGGTTTTTTTTTAATTTGCTTGTCAATAATTTCCCACACACCAACTGAGACGAATTTGGAAAATGATATATCCAAAAAACAAAGAAGAATTGATTCTCAAAACAGTATGAAAGCATCAATTGCAGAAACAAGTGTTAAAAACTGATTATGCTGTGTATAGTACCTGACGTCAAAGAAAGCTATGAATATGTTCAGCTTCTATTCAATTTAATGAACATTAATAATATTTCTTTGAAATTTGTTTCTCATTTCAAAATATTGCTGATCGTGAACGAACAACAAACGGCAACTTCAATGTATCCTTGTCCTTATTGCTTTGTTGGTCTTCAAGATTTAAGGAAATTTGTTAACGAAAATCATGTGTCCGAGGAAATGGAAGTTTTATACCTCTTAAAACATTTGGTGATTTGAGAAAAGGTTATGACAAGTTTATTTCTCTCGGGAAAATAAAAAGTTAGCTAAGAACTGCCACAGTACTATAAATGATCCACTAAAAAAAACGATTTGTTGATTCTTGATAAATGTACAATTCCAGAATATTAAAAGGGTTTCTTAACTAGTCTTAACCATTTGTTTTGGGATGGTCTAGTGCACAATGTCGGTCGGGAGAAAGCTTTTTTGTGGCCTTTACAGCTAAAGTTACTCTCAAAGAATTATCATGGAGAGGTATTTGAGGGCAATGCATGCAGAAAATTGTTAAGAGAGAAGCTGACAAACTCTTTGATCGAGAAATTTATGTAGATGTCGGTCCATTTACCATCACACCGTATGTCACTGGATAATGGATAAAATTGTTAAATTATATTTTTCGATCAAGAGACCTGATCCGATTGCAGATATAGGAAAGCTCATTAAAGAATTGCACAGCGCATTGTTAAGCACAAATACAAACGAAACCCTGAAAATGCATGTCCTACTGATGCGGCACTTGACACAATGCCTAGAACCATTGAATACCCAAAGTTTACGCTTATGGTCGGAGCAAGCCGGTGAAGCGGCACATAGAGAGTTTCTAAAATGTTGGGAAAGACGAAAAATCAATCTTATTATACTGACTCTTCATATCCCCAAAGACTGAAAATGCCACCATTGAGTTCTCATCTCTTCATATTTGAAGTGTAGATATAAATAGTGATGATTTCTGTTTTAAACCTGACGAGAAACAAACTAATCAGGAAGCCTGGAAGCCACAATTCTTTCCACTGAAGAATCCAACGTGCATTACTCATAATTATAAAGATGAAGTGGAACCGTTTGTGAAGAAGCAAGAAGTACAAGCAGAAGAAGAAGAATTTAGCCAAGATGGCAATTCACTATCCGCGATGAGCAAAAAACATGATGCTGATGATAATGATAATGACGATGAGGAAGAGGAGGATGATGATGCTGAAAGTGACCTTTCCTCTAAATATGAAATAGAAGGAAAAACAGCAGCCGAAATGTTAGATCCAAATATACTTGTAGATATATGGCGCTTTCTTTTACAAGCTTTTTACAAAAATTTCTAAAAACGTAAGTAATAAAACCATTACTTTACTTGACTGTGCACAACAAGTACAAATTATTCATGATGATTTCTGTCATAAAAAGCGCAATACAAGAAAATTTTCAAATTCTCATCGTTCTTTTCAAAATCGATAGCGTGAATAGTATGGGATTATAATTCTTTAAATATGTTGCAAAGAAGCACTTCAAATTTTATACTCTTTATGAATATAAGACATATGCTCTTGATCTTTATTTCAGCATTATACGATTATTTATTCATTTATTATTTCTGTTTTCGAGTTTTTTCTGCAATTAACACATGCAGCGTTGAACCTGCTTTGAACTTCCCGCTTGACGTCCTTTTAAAAATGGAGGTCGCTGTACGAATTCCTATGGGCTATTTCATTGGTTCACTTTTTTTGAGTTGCGCGTGGCGCTTTTTGGATCATGACATTCAGCAGCATTCCATAGCAGTCAGCCTTCAACTGCCTTCAACTGATTGGTGTCTGACTGATTGGTGTTTGTATATCATAGTTCACGTGGCGCTTTGTTATTAACAATAATGATACTGTATTGTTGGTGATTTTGGGCTTCCATCTGTTCATTATTAGAATATGCATATTTTTTATTATTTGTTGCCATTAGTAGATTGATATTTTAACATCATGTTGCGAAGAAGAAAAATAAATCTCAGTACAGTTAAACAATTAGATGCTTTTCCAAAAATTCCTGACCATTATACTAAACAATCTGCTGTTGGAGGAACCTGTAAGTATAGATTTTAAGAAATTTTTTAATTTATGTATAAAATAAACCTTTTGCAAGATGTCTAGCGACCCGTGAAATCCGGGAATTTTTTGTGTCTTAAAAAATACGGGAGGATGCCGGGAATTTGTCAGCAATCCCGGAAATCTGTGATCATAAATTTAAATTAGAAATTATCATTTTCTGCGTAAAATTATTACTATTTTGGGTGACCAGGCATCCTGATTTATCAGGACATGTCCTGATTTTTTATCGCTGTCCTGATTTTATAATTTGGTGTGCTGTTTCCTGTTTTTCCATGCCCGAAACTTGAAATCCTGAAAAGTATTTGAAATAATTAACATATTGTACATAATTATTCAAATAAAAATGTCGACCTCGAAAAATTTGTTGTCAAAATTTATAAAATTCGTCTTTTTTCTTTGAATACAACTGTTTTTGAAATAAAATTTTTGAATAAAAATCAAAATATTTTTTGGTTGAAATATCAACTTGTACATTTTTGGTTAAAAAGTAATATTTTTTGAATGAAAATTAAAATACTTTGTTAAAAGGTAGAACTATTTTGTTAAAAAATTAATATTTTTGGCTGAAAATTGATCTTTTTGGTTGAAAGTTCAACTATAGAGTTGAAGATTTATAATTTTAGTTGAAAATTATTTTTATTTGTTTTAATGCAACTGTTCTAGTTGAGGATTCATCAATTTAATGTAAAATTCATCCCTTCGTCTTTTTTCTTTGAATACAACTGTTTTTGAATAAAAATTAAAATATTTTTTGGTTGAAATATCAACTAGTACATTTTTTGTTAAGAAGTAATATTTTTTGAATGAAAATTAAAATACTTGGTTAAAAGATAAAACTTTTTTGTTGAAAATTAATTTATTGGTTGAAAATTGATATTTTTTTATGTGAAAATTTATCTTTTTTGTTAAAAAATTAATATTCTTGGTTGAAAATTTATCTTTTTGGTTGAAAGTTCTACTATAGAGTTAAAGATTTATAATTTTAGTTGAAAATATATATATTTTTTTAATGCAACTGTTCTAGTTGAAGATTCATCAATTTAATTTGAAATTCATCCCTTCGGTTGAAAATTCAACTATTTTGCGAAAAATTCGTTTGTTTTTTGATTGAAAATGTAGATTTTTTAGTCCTGGCAGAAAATCAATTTTTTAAACTTAAAATTGAACTAATTGAGTTGAATATTCTATTATTTTAGTTAAAAATTCATCACTTTCATGGAAGATTCAACTGTTTCGCTGAAAATTGAGCTATTTCGTTGAAAATTATTTTTGTTGTTGAAAATTTATATTCTTTTGTTGAAAATCCAACCAATAGGTTAAAAATTCGTTTGTTTTGGGAGAAAATTAATCATTTTAGCTGAAAATTTAACAATTCCAGTTAAAGATTCATAATTTTAGTTGAAAATTCATTTTTATGTTTAAAATTCAATTACTTGCTTGAAAGCTAAACTCTTCGGTAAAAAATTCGAGTTTTGGTCAAAAAATCAACTGTTACAGTTAAAGATACATTATTTTAGTTCAAAAATCATTATTTTGGTTAAAAATTAATTTTTTAAACTTGAAATTGAACTAATTCAGTTGAATATTCTATTATTTTAGTTAACAATTCATCACTTTCATGGAAGATTCAACTGTTTCACTGAAAATTGAACTATTTCGTTGAAAATTATTTTTGTTGTTGAAAATTTATCTTCTTTAGTTGAAAATTCTACAATTAGATTAAAAATTCGTTTGTTTTGGGAGAAAATTAATCATTTTAGATAAAAATTTAACAATTCCAGTTAAAGATTCATAATTTTAGTTGAAAATTCATTATTTTGGTTGAAAATTAATTTTTTAAACATAAAATTGAAAT
>CAKNXH010058619.1:13959-25932 GCA_932178445.1 Andricus quercusramuli | reverse complement strand
GAGTATTTTGGAAATTCCACAGAATTTCCAAGAATTTTACAAAGTTTCAAGGAATTCCAAAAGATTACAAAGGGTTTGAAATATTTTAAGGTATTGTAGAAGATCCCATGGAATTTTGAATAGATTTCAATAATTTGAAGGGATTTCAAACGTTCTAAAAGATTTCAGAGTATTTTTGGAAATTCCACCGAATTTCCAAGAATTTCATAAAGTTTCCAGGAATTTCAAAAGATTTCAAAAATTTTGAAATGTTTTAAGGTTTTGTAAAAGATCCCAAGGATTTTTGAATAGATTTCAATCACTTGAAAGGATTTCAAAAGATTTGAAATATTTTAGGGGGTTTCAAAAAAAATCCTAGGAATTTTGAATAGATTTCAATAATTTGAAGAGATTTTAAAGGTTATAAAAGATTTTAGAGTATTTTTGGAAATTCTACAGAATTTCCAAGAATTTCATAAAGTTTCCAGGAATTTCAAAAGATTTCAAAGAGTTTGAAATATTTTAAGATTTTGTTAAAGATCCCAAGGAATTTTGAATAGATTTCAATCACTTGAAGGGATTTCAAAAGATTTGAAATATTTTAGGGGGTTTCAAAAAAATTCCTAGGAATTTTGAATAGATTTCAATAGAAGGGATTTTAAAGGATTTGAAATGTTTTAGAGAATTTTTTTAAATTCTACGGAATTTTCAAGAGCTTTACAAAGTTTGAAGGGATTTAAAAAAAGATTTGAAATATTTTAGGGGGTTTCAAAAAAATTCCTAGGAATTTTGAATAGATTTCAATACTCTGAAGGGATTTCAAAAGGTTTGAAATATTTTAGGGAGTTTCAAAAAATTCCTAGGAATTATGAATAGATTTTAATAGAAGGGATTTTAAAGGATTTGAAATGTTTTAGAGTATTTTCTAAAATCCTAAGGAATATTCAAGAGCTTTACAAAGTTTCAAGGGATTTCAAAAGATTTTTAATATTTTAGGGGGTTTCAAAAAAATTCCTAGAAATTTTGAATAGATTTCAATAATTTGAAGAGATTTTAAAGGTTATACAAGATTTTAGAATATTTTTGAAAATTCCACAGAATTCCTAAGAATTTTACAAAGTTTCAAGGAATTTCAAAAGATTTCAAAGGGTTTGAAATATTTTAAGGTATTGTAAAAGATTCCAAGAAATTTTGAATAGATTTTAATAATTTGAAGGGATTTCAAACATTATGAGAGATTTTAGAGTTTTTTTTTTTGAAATTCCAAAGAATTTCCAAGAGCTTCACAAAGTTTCAAGGAATTTTGAAAGATTCCAAGGAATTTGAAAGATTTTAGGGAATTTAAAGAAATTTCAAGACATTTTCAAGAGCTTTACAAAGTTTGAAGGGATTTAAAAAAAGATTTCAAATATTTTAGGGGGTTTCAAAAGATTTTCGAGGAATTTTAAATTTTTTTTTTTTAATTTTAAATTTTAAATCCTAAGAAATATTCAAGAGCTTTACAAAGTTTCAAGGGATGTCAAAAGATTTGAAATATTTTAGAGGGTTTCAAAAAAATTCCTAGGAATTTTGAATAGATTTCAATAATTTGAGGGTACTGTAAAGGGTTTGAAGTGTTTGAGATTACTTTTTGAAATTCCACAGAATTTCCAAGAATTTTACAAAGTTTCAAGGAATTTCAAAAGATTTCAAATGCTTTGAAAAATTTTTAAGATATTGTAAAAGATCCCAAGGAATTTTGAATAGATTTCAATAATTTGAAGGGTTTTCAAACGTTATGAAAGATTTAAGAGTATTTTTTGAAATTCCAAAGAATTTCCAAGAGCTTCACAAAGTTTCAAGGAATTTTGAAAGATTCCAAGGAATTTGAAAGATTTTAGGGAATTTAAAGAAATTTCAAGACATTTTCAAGAGCTTTACAAAGTTTGAAGGGATTTAAAAAAAGATTTCAAATAATTTAGGGGGTTTCAAAAGATTTTCGAGGAATTTTAAATACATTTCAATGATTTGAAGGGATTTCAAAAGATTTGAAATATTTTAGGGTTTTTCAAAAAACTTCCAAGGAATTTTTCAGAGTTTTACAAAGCTCCAAGGGAGTTGCAAGCTTTTGGATTATTTTTTTTTAATTCCAAGGAATTTCCCAGAGCTGTATAATGTTTCAAGAGATTTCAAAAGATTTTAAATGATTTGAAAGATTTTAGGAAATTTATAGAAATTTCAAGGAATTTTCAAGAGCTTAACAAACTTTCAAGGTATTTTTAAAGATTTCAAAGGATTTGAAATATTTTAGGGTTTTTCAAAAAAATTCCAAGGAATTTTCTAGAGCTTTACAAAGTTTTAAAGGATTTAAAATGTTTTAAAGTATTTTTGTTTAATTCTAAGGAATTTTCAAGAGTTTTACAAAGTTTCAAGGGATGTCAAAAGATTTGAAATATCTTAAGGTATTGTAAAAGATCCTAAGGAATTCTGAATAGATTTCAATCATTTGAAGGGCTTTCAAACGTTATGAAAGATTTTAGAGTATTTTTGGAAATTCCAAAGAATTTTCAAGAGCTTTACAAAGTTTCAAGGAATTTCAAAAGATTTCAAGGAATTTGAAAGATTTTAGGGAATTTAAAGAAATTTCAAGGAATTTTCAAGAGCTTTACAAAGTTTGAAGGGATTTAAAAAAATATTTCAAATATTTTAGGGGGTTTCAAAAGATTTTCGAGGAATTTTAAATACATTTTAATCATTTGAAGGGATTTTAAAAGATTTGAAATATTTTAGGGGGTTTCAAAAAAGTTCCTAGGAATTTTAAATAGATTTTAATAGAAGGGATTTTAAAGGATTTTCAATGTTTTAGAGTATTTTTTTAAATTATACGGAATTTTCAAGAGCTTTACATATTTTTAAGGGAATTTCCAAAGGTTTTGAAATATTTTAGGGGGTTTCAAAAAAATTCCTAAGTATTTTGAATAGATTTCAATAATTTGAAGGGACTGTGAAGGATTTGAAGTGTTTTAGTTTAGTTTTTTAAATTCCAAATAACTTCCAAGAGTTTTACAAAGTTTCAAGGGATTTCAAAAGATTTCAAAGTGTTTGAAATATTTGAAGGTGTTGTAAAAGATCCCAAGGAATTTTGAATAGATTTCAATAATTTGAAGGGATTTCAAACGTTATGAAAGATTTTAGAAGTATTTTTTGAAATTCCAAAGAATTTCCCAGATCTTTACAAAGTTTAATTTTGTAGATTTACGATACAAATTTTTTAAAATTAAAAACTTAAATCGAAAATTTGAAATAAATTTAACAAATTCTGAACTGTTGAAAATTTTAATGTGTTTAAAAGATTTTTAATTAAAAAATTAGGAAAACATTAGCAATTAACAGACTTTATTAGATTTTCTTGGGTGAAAAGTCAACTATCAAAGTTAAAGATGCATTATTTTTGTTGAAAATTCATCTTTTTGGTTGAAAATTAATTTTGCAAACTCAAAATTTAACTAATTCAGTTGAATGTTCTATTATTTTAGTTAAAAATTCATCACTTTCATGGAAGAATGAAATATTTCTCTGTAAATGTAACTATTACGTTGACATTTTGTTGTTGTTGAAAATTTATCTTTTTTAGGTGAAAATTCAACTATTAGATTAAAAATGCGTCTTTCTTAGGAGAAAATGAATCATTTTGGTTGAAAATTCAACTATTCCAGTTAAAGATTCATAATTTTAGTTAAAAATTCATCTTTTAGGTTCAAAATACGACTACTTGGTTGAAAACTGATCTCTTTGGTTAAAAATTCATTTTTGTTGTTGAGTAATCAACTATTATAGTTAAAGATGCATTATTTTATTCATCTTTTTGGTTGAAAATTAATATTTCTAACATAAAATTTAACTAATCCAGTTGAATAATCCATAATTTTATTTGACAATTCATCATTTTTGTTCAAATTTAACTGTTTTGTTGACATTTTAACTATTGCGTTGATAATTTGTTTTTTGTTTCTTGAAAATTATTATTTGTTAAACTGAGATTTTAAGTATTTCTTTTTTGGTTAAAAAATGATATTTTTAGTTAAAAAGTCAATTATTTGTTTAAAAGTTCATCTATCTTGTTGAAAATGCAATATTTTGACTTAAAAAGTTGTAATTGTTTGAAAACAAAGTAATTGAACCCTCGACTAAAAAAGGATAATTTTCAATCAGTTTCATTTTTAACCGGAAAAGACAAATTTTCATCAAAATAGCGAAATCTTCAATAAAAACAGATTAATTTTCAAACCGAAAAGATGAATTTTCAACCAAATAGTTCAATTTTTATTAAAAAAAAGATTTTTCAGTCATGAAAGGAAAAAAATGCCACCCAAATTATTATTTTAGAGGCTAAATAATTTAGAATACAGAATAAAAAGGTTGAATAAACATTTATTTTTTAAGTTCATTTATTTAATTTGTTTTTAAAGTTGAATAAATATATAATTTTTTGAAGATTTTCCAGAAAATTCAAAATTTTTGTTTGAAGCTCCCAGATATGCCGAAAAAGTAAAATTTTTTATTTTTCAGATTTTTGAAAAATTTTAGGAAAAATTCGAGTCAGTTTAAAAGATATTTAGGACTTTTAGTAATTTAGTAATTCTTGAAATTATGAAAAATTAAAAAACTTGCATTCAAGTCTCCCAGATTCTGTTTTGACAATTTTGGGAATCTTTTGAAATGTTAAATTTTGTTTCTTTTCAAATATTATCTTAGAATTAATTTTCATAATAAAAAACAAGTTTAAATTATCCCATGAATTATGAGAAATATTTTTTATCATCGTGAAACTTTTTGCATTTTTTTTTTCAAATTTGTTATAAAATTTGGCAATCTTGTTAATGGAAATATTTTGTTTGAAAATATTTCCCATTCTCTTTCGGAAATTTATAAAATATTTTAAAATCTGCTGAAATTTTTGTCAATTTTCTTTTAAAAATTATTTTAAAAATAAAAAATCAGTTTAAATTTTGCCAGGAGTTTTAAGGAAGTTTTTTGAAATATTTTCAAATTATTTTTTAACTTGTTTTAACTTTAACTTTAACTCTTTTAAAATGTTTTTAAATATTCTCTTAAAATTAATTTTTCAAAATCAAAAAATCCGTTCAAATTTTCCCATGAATTCTAAGAAAATTTTTTTTATTATAATGAGTCCTTTCAAAATCCTTAAAAAGCTTCCAAATTTTTTTCCAAATATTCATAAATGTACATTTTACAAAATTTTTGAAATATTTTTAACTTTTCAATTAATTTGGAATCTTTTTAAAATTTTGAAATATCTTAAACTTACTCGCGTTTTTGATAAATCTTTGTAATCTTGCTAACTGAAAGATTTTGCTTGAAAATATTCCCCATTATTTTTCGAAATTTTCGAAAATGATTTAAAATCTTTTGAAATCTTTGTCAATTTTCTCTCAAAATTAATTTTAAAAATAAAAAATCAGTTCACATTTTCCGAGTAATTTTAAGACATTTTTTTTATTATCTTGAAACATTCAAAAATTCTTAAACAGCAATCTTTTTGAAATTTCTAAATATCTTTGAAGCTCACCACGAATTTTTGTTAAAAACTTTGTAATCTTACTAATCGTAAAATTCGGCTTTAAAATCGTTTATATTCTTTTTCGAAACTTTAAAAAATCATAAAAAATGTTGTCAATTTTCTCTTAAAATTTATTATTCAAAATAAAAAACTTAGTTCAAGTTTTGCCAGAAATTTTAAGACATTTTTTATTACCGTGAAACCTTTCAAAATCTTTAAGAAGCTTCAACGTTTTTTTCAAAATATTCAAAAATGTACCCTCTTTCTAACTTTTTAAAAATATTTTCAAGTTTTAAATTAATTTGGATTTTTTTTTAAATTTCTGAATGTCTCTTAAACTTTATCGAATTTTATAAAGCTTTGTTATCTTGTTAATCGAAAAATTTGGCTTAAAAATCGTTCATATCCTTTTTCGAACTTTCAAGAAATAATCTAAATGTTTTGAAATTGTTGTCAATTTTTTCTCAAAATTTATTCATTAAAATGAAAAATCATTTTAAATTTCTCTAGGAATTTTGAGATGTTTTATTTTCATTCTCTTGAAATAATTTGAAATTCTCAAAAAGTTCCTTTTTTAGAAATCTTGAATTAATTGTTTATATCAAAGTGCTGGACACCTTTGTTCTATTGATTATTATTATTGCACATTGTATTTAAGTAACCTTATATTTCTCATAATCCTGAAGTTTGCAGACTTTTTTTTAAATGGCAAAAAAGTTCGGGAACTTTAAATCTGATCTTTTGCGACCACCCTTCTATATTTTAATACGAAAAATGATATGCGTTTGTAATTTGCGAAAAATGTCAATTTTTTACAGGTACAATGTTGTATCAGTATTTTATAGAAGTAGTACCGACTGATATTGATATGTTGCTTCGCAAAACGAAAACCTATCAGTATAGCGTGAAAGACCACCAAAGACCAATAAATCATCATAAGGGATCTCATGGTATTCCTGGAATATTTTTTAAATATGATACAAGCGCTCTGAAAATTAAAGTTTCTCAACAAAGAGACTCTTTTTATCAGTTTGTGATAAAACTTTGTGCTACAGTTGGTGGCATATACGTAACAAGTGGTACGCATATTAATTGTTCTATTATTTATTTATTTATATCGTCAATTATTATTAAGCTGTGGCATCACTAAATGACTCTCTTTTTCAGGTCTGATTAATAATCTAGTGCAGCTGTTTTGGGACATAGTTTTTTGTAAAAAAATACCAAAACCGGAAAAACCACAACAAAACGTGGCGGACAAAACAGCGTCTTCTTCATCAAAGGGCGAAAGTTTGCCTAAAACCATCAATTTGTTGAATGTTGATACACCAGAAGTCAATATTGTGTTGAAACCTCAATAACAATATGGTGCTTTACCTATTTCAGGGTGTCTGCTCATCTGGAAAACCTGGAATTGTCCGGGAATTTTTTTTCAGACAGGGAATTTTTTCAAAAGCGTGCTTAAACTTTTTTTAAAATTGTAAGATAAAATTAGATACCAGTGTTTTTAATTTAACTATTTAAAAATTTAATAACCTTTTTGAAAATATGTCCTTTTTGGTAGAAAATTTATCTTCTTGCTTAAAAATAAATCTTTTTGCTTGAAAATTCAACAGTTGACAATTCAATTTTTGTTGTCTTTTTTTGAAAGTTGAATTAAAATGTTTTTGGTTGAAAATTAAAATTATTTTTGGTTGAAATATTAACTATTTTATTTTTCGTTGAGAAATCGTCCTTTTTGGTAGAAAATTTAACCATTTTGTTGAAAATTCGTTTTTTTTTTGTTTGAAATTTAATTTTTTAAACTGGAAATTTAATCCAGTTGAATATTTCATAATTTTAATTGACAATTTATCTCTTTAGTTAAAATATGATTTTTCGACGGAAAATTTAATTATTCAATTTTTGGTTCGAAATTTATATTTTTTGATAGAAAATTCTTGTATTTTTGTCAATATTCGTCTTTTGATGGAAAATTAATCTTCTTGGGTGAAAAATTAATATTTTTTTATGAAAATTTAACTATTTTGTTGAAGATTCGTTTTTTTTTTAGTTGAAAATTAATTTTTTGACTGAAAATTAAACTGTTTTGTTGAACATTTGTCTCTTTTTTTAGTTGAAAATTAATTTTTCAACCGAAAATTTAACTATTTTCTTGAAAATTCTTTCTTTTCCTGGTAAAAAACTAATTTTTTAAACTGAAAATTTAATTATTCACTTTTGGATTAAAAATTCATACTTTTAATAGAAAATTCTTGTATTTCGTTTCATATTCGCTTTTTGGTAGAAAATTAATCTTCGTGGGTCAAAAATTAATATTTTTGGATGAAAATTTAACTATTTTGTTGAAGATTCGTTTCTTTTTTAGTTAAAAATTAATTTTTCAACCAAAAATTTAACTATTTTCTTGAAAATTCTTTCTTTTCCTGGTAAAAAACTAATTTTTTAAACTGAAAATTTAATTATTCAATTTTGGATTAAAAATTCATACTTTTAATAGAAAATTCTTTTATTTTTGTCAATATTCGTCTTTTGATGGAAAACTAATTTTCTTGGGTAAAAAATTAATATTTTTAGATGAAAATTTAACTATTTTGTTGAAGATTCGTTTTTTTTTTAGTTGAACATTAATTTTTTAACTGAAAATTAAATTGTTTTGTTGAACATTTGTTTCTTTTTTTAGTTGAAAATTAATTTTTCAACCGAAAATTTAACTTATTTTCTTGAAAATTCTTTCTTTTCGTGGTAAAAAATTAATTTTTTAAACTGAAAATTTAATTATTCAATTTTGGAAATAACAATTCATACTTTTAATAGAAAATTCTTTTATTTTTGTCAATATTCGTCTTTTGATAGAAAATTAATCTTCTTGGGTAAAAAATTAATGTTTTTGGATGAAAATTTAACCATTTTGTTGAAAATTCGTTTTTTTTTGTTTGAAAATTAATTTTTCAAACTGGAAAGTTAATCCAGTTGAATATTTCATAATTTTAATTGACAATTTATCTCTTTAGTTGAAATATAATTTTTCGACGGAAAATTTAATTATTCAATTTTTGGTTCAAAATTTATATTTATTAAAAGAAAATTCTTGTATTTTGGCCAATATACGTCTTTTGATAGAAAACTAATTTTCTTGGGGAAAAAATTAATATTTTTTGATGAAAATGTAACTATTTTGTTGAAGATTCGTTTCTTTTTTAGTTGAAAATTAATTTTTTAACTGAAAATTATACTGTTTTGTTGAACATTTGTTTCTTTTTTTAGTTGAAAATTCTTTCTTTTCCTGGTAAAAAATTCATTTTTAAAACTGAAAATTTAATTATTCAATTTTGGAAATAACTTGGGTAAAAAATTAATATTTTTGGATGAAAATGTATGTAAATGTTGAAGATTCGTTTTTTTTCTGATTCAAAATGATTTTTTTAAACTGAAGTTTGAACTATTCCAATTAAATATTTAACTGTGTTGTTGAAAATTATTTTTTAAAACTAATAATTCAACTAATTGACTAGAATATTCCATAATTTTGGTTGAAATTTGATCTCTTTGGTTAAAAAATTATCTTTTTTTCGTCGAAAATTCGTTGTTTTTTTGTTGAAAATAATGTTTTGGAATGAAAATTTAACGAATTAATTTGAATATTCCATTATACTATTTGAAAATTTATCTCCTCAGTAGAAAATTCATTTTTTCACCTTTTGGTTGAAAATTCATATTTTTTAGTTGAAAATTCTACGTGAATTTGATTGAATAGATAGATTCATCATTTTAATTGAAAATTCATCTATTTGGTTGATGATTTAATTATTTTGTTAAAAATTTATATTTTTTAGTCGAAAATTCGTGTTTTTTTGTTAAAAATAATTTTTTGAACTGAAAATTTAAGTAATTTATTTGAATATTCCATCATTCTAGTTGAAAATTAATTTTTTCAACTTTTTTCCTATGTTTAGTTGAAAATTTATATTTTTTAGTTGAAAATTCACGTATTTTGTTGAAAATTCGTTTTCTGTGAGAAAATTAATTTTATTTGTTCAAACATTCAACTATTTTACTTCAAGATTAATCTTTTTATTGATAATTCATCATTTTAATTGAAAATTCATTTCTTTGGTTGATGATTTCATTATTTTGTTTAAGATTTGTTTTGTGTGGTTAAAAATTAATTTTTTAACTGTGAATTCAAATTTTTTTTTAAATTTTTGTTGGTTTTTCGTTGAAAATTAATTATCTTAACTGAAAATTCAACTAATTGAGTAAAATATTCCATAAGTACAGTTGAAAATTGATCTCTTTGGTTAAAAATTGATCTTTTTTAGTCGAAAATTAGTTTTTTTTTTGTTGAAAATAATTTTTTGAACTGAAAATTTAACTAATTTATTTGAATATTCCATCATTCTAGTTGAAAATTCATCTCACAAGCTTAAAATTAATTTTCCCAACTTTTTTCCTATGTTTGGTTGAAAATTTATATTTTTTAGTTAAAAATTCGCTTTTTGGTTGAAACCAAACTTTTTTGATTGAATGCTAAACTCTTCAGTTGAAATTAATTTATTTTATTGAAGATTCATCATTTTAATTGGAAATTCATCTCTTAGGTTGATGATTTAATTATTTTGTTGAAGATTCGTTTTGTCTGGTTGAAAATTAATTTTTTAAACTGTAAATTTAACTAAATTTTTAAAATTAATTTCCTCAACTGAAAATTCAACTAATCGAATAGAATATTCCGTCATTTTAGTTGAAAATTCATCTCCGGTTGAAAATTGATCTTTTTTAGTCGATTTTTGTTGTTGAAAAATTGTTCTTTTTTTGGTAGAAAATTAATCTTCTTGGTTTAAATTACATCTTTTTGGTTGAAAATTCAACTATTCCAAATAAAGATTCATCATTTTTAATGATAATTTATCTTTTTGGTTTAAAATTAAAAAATATTTGGTTGAAAAGTCCTGCATTTTGTTAAAAATTCGTTTTTATTTTTAGTTTGAAAATTCATGAATTTGATTATAAATCTTGCTGTATAAGTCTTGCTGTAAATGTCATAGTTTTACTAAAATTAAAATTATGTTTTTAGTATTTAAAATAATGCGGAATACTTGAAAGCCTACTGTGAAAATTATACCCAGAAAAATCTTGATAAACCTGGAAAAAACCTAGAATTGTCCGAATTTTTTTAAATATTTGAGTAGACACCTTGTATTTCACAATGTTGCAAAGTGGCAATAGGTCTCGAAAAAAGTTCATAAGTTTGCCATTTTTCACAATTATTTCTGTTTTAAATAAAAAAAAATATATGTATATATTGTGAAACTAGTTCATTTTTTCGCTTATTGATGCTTTTTGTGCATATAAAACTGTAATATAAATTCCGTAAAACTACGCTCCTAAATGTCATTAAAATAAAACTTAATTTCATGTTGAAGTAGAAAATAATATATTTGAATTTATTACAAATTTTCCATCTATTCACTCTTGTAAATAAAATTATACAAAAGGACATTATTTATTCATAAATGATATTTTAAGAATTACAGATAGGTATTTCGCTCTATGAATAAGTTTGTTTTTCGGAGAAGATGAAAAATTGTTCAATTATTGTTCTATTAAAGATACAGTAAGCGCAGTTTTTAATTTCGAATGTTATCTTCACCCATCCCACTTCCACACAAAAGTTCCGGCGTTTTTAATTTTTTATACGTAATTAAAAGAGGAAGAAAGCACAGGTTCCTTGGAATAGGTTCTGAGACTCTTAAGATTACATAATTTTAATCACTTTAATAATGTTCATATATTTGATTAATAAATTTGTTTATTTAAAGGAACAATTTTTGCTTCCCCATAGAGGGAGGTTATATATATATATATATATATATATATATTACGATATATTACGATATATAGTATGTTCGCGTCTTCGAGACGCATCGATCGACCTGTTGTTGAACCTTCTATGGCCTGCTAATATCGATTTATGCAAAGTGTAAAAAAATGGTTTATTCTGTTTTTTTGAGAAAAACTTTTTTTATATTCAAAATACAGCAATACTATATGCAGTGAATTTGTTCGCGTCTTCGAGACGAATCGAACGATCTACTGTTGAACCTTCTATGACCAACCAATACCGATTTATGCAAAGTTTAAAAAAAATGATTTATTCTGTTTATATGAGAAAAACTTTGTTTATATTCAAAATACAGCAATATTATATGCAGTGGATTTGTTCGCGTCTTAGAGATGAATCGAACGATCTATTGCTGAACCTTCTATGACCAACCAATACCGATTTATGCAAAGTTTAAAAAAAAATGGTTTATTCTGTTTATATGAGAAAAACTTTTTTTATATTCAAAATACAGCAATACTATATGCAGTGGATTTGTTCGCGTCTTCGAGACGAATCGAACGATCTATTGTTGAACCTTCTATGACCA
>CAKNXH010058619.1:462-12260 GCA_932178445.1 Andricus quercusramuli | reverse complement strand
TGAGTTTTTAAACCGACACTGAATTTTCAACAAAAAAGTTAATTTTCTACAAAGTAGTAAATTTTTCAAATTAATAGTTGAATTTTCATTCACATAATTGAATTTTTTACTGAGATAGTTGAACTTTCACCAAAAAGATAAATTTTCGATCAAATAGTAGAATTTTTAACCAAAACAAAAATTTCAACGAAAAATCGAGTAAAAGGCGAAATTTATTGAAAATATGAGAAAAACATAGGTTCTTTTGTGAATGGAATTTTTTACAAAAAAAGTCTTTGAAAAAATAGTTGAGTTTTCAAAGAAATAATTAAATTTTTAACAAAACATATGAATTTTTCACAGAACAGTTGAATTTTCCAAGCGACACTGAATTTTCAATAAAAAAGTGAATTTTCCACCAAGTAGTTAATTTTTTATATCAATAGTTCCAATTTAACTAAATAGTTGAATCAAAACAAAAAAGTTCAACCAAAAATGGAATAGTCACATTTTCAGCAAAAAAATTAATTTTCAACAAACAAAAAAAAAGTATTTTCTGCCAGTTTAATTGAACCAAAAAAGACGAATTTGTAACAATCCACAGTAAAAAATCAATTTTTAACAAACAAGATTAATTTTATATCCGAAACGATGGATTTTCAACAAAATAAATAATTTTTTCGCAAAAAATTGAATTTTCCACCTAAAACGAAATACATAGTTGAATTTTGTACCAAAATGGTTAAATTTTCAACCAAATAGTTAAATCTTGAAAAAAAAAATAATAAAACGAAATTTTCACCAGAAAGATAAATTTTCAACTAAAATGATGAATTCTAACAAAATACCATCAATTTTAACAAACTTGTTCAACTTTCAACAAGATAGTTGAATTCTCAAACAAAAAAATGAATTCTCAACGAAAAGTGTAATTGATGATATTTTAACGAAAAAAGATATTAATTTATATCAAAAACAGTTGAACGCAATAATAAATATGAATATTCAATGAAATAAAAGTCCGAACCAAAGAGATGAATTTTCAACGAAAAATATGAATTTTTTACTGATAATATTAATTTTCTACTAAAAAACACAAATTTTCAACAAAATACATGAGTTTTTGACTAAAAAAGATTAATTTTAACCAAATAGTTGAATCTATAACTAAAAACGATAAATTATTAACTACAAATGTAATAACGAATTTTCAATGAAATAGTTGTATTTTCTATCAAAGAGATAAATCTTCAAACAAAAAGATAAATTTTTAAAAAAGCAGTACAACCTTCAACCAGGTTGTAGAATTTTTTTAACAAAAAAGATGAGTTTATAATGGAATAGTTTCATTTTCAACCAAATAATTAAAGTTGCAATTAAATAGTAGAATTTACAACCAAAACAAAAATTTTAAACGAAAAATCGCGAAAAAGGGGAAATTTCTTGAAACCTTTTTTATTTACGGAATCAACTAGGAATGTCTTTCCGATTACTCTTTACTATACTACTTTGCAAATTGACAAAAGTTATTTATTATTTAAACAATTTTTTATAAACAAATTCACAGTTCGGCGACTTTTCAATGAACTTATTTATTGCCTGGAACCTTCCTTGGGAACCTTCTTGGATATGCAGACATTTACCTACTTCCGTGAATCTTCCTGGTAGGCTAAAAATTGATCGAGTGGGTAGCCCTACTCTGAGACGCTTCGATTGCCCAATTGAAGAACCTTTCATGACTTACCATAATCTACCAATATCGTTTTTAAATGTTTTATCAAAATTATTAACGCTGTTTATAAGAGGATTTCTTTTATTTTGGGTATATTACAATATTTGATGTAATTGTGTATGGGTAATTGTCAAATTGAAGGCAAACTTGAAGTCCAAGTAATATAACATTAACTTAGAAACTCGTGCTGATTTTTTGTTTAAATTCAATAAACACTTATTATCATCCTCTACAAAATGTTCAGTTCTTTTTTTTCATTTCTATTTCTATTTACTTTAATTTAATATAAGAACACACCAAACATCATTACCGTACGGCGTCCCAACCTCACATTGCACAAGGATAAACTGATTTTCTCCTTTTTTTTGTAGACAGTAACCTGAAAAACGCTTAACGTATCAAGTTTGTAAACTTCACATGAACATAAATTTAATGTATGCACATTTTTTAAGTCAAATAAATAATATTGCAAAAGCCTTGAAGTCTGTCCCTCAATTTTTGTCATTTCAGACGTCATTACCGTACGTCTTTTTTCTAGTAAAATGTTGTAGTTACAATAAATACAATAGAAATGAATAAATACAGAGCAATAAATACAGAAATATTAGGCGTATCGTTTTATACAAGATTTTATAAAATTGAGCTCAAAATATTAACTCTCTTTTTTTTTAATCCGATATTAAAACTGAAAAGTGCATCTTGACAACAAAAACGTCATTCCCGTACGTGCGTTAAAAACCATTTTCGGGGTAAACAAAAATTATAAAAACTATTCTATTACTTACTTGGCTGTGTTTTCTTTCATAAGTAGGTGACTTTTTATAATTAAAATCTGTTATTTTTTTATAAACAATAAAAATGGTTAAACTTGAACATTTTTCTCGCATCATTACCGTACGGTACAATAGAACAGCGTACGACTGATTATATGCGCGTGCGCATTGATTCATTATTATTTCTTATTTTCATAACTGCACCTTTTGGATTTAAAATCTTTACATGAGATAAGATCAATTTCCGTTATGGAATTTTCAATTCCTAATAATAATATGATTGCCACTGTAGGTGCTAAAATTTGCCTATACAATTTGACAATTACCCGTATACGGATATGTAGGCCGACATTGCGAAATATAAGTACGGTTAAATCAATGAGTATTTATGTGCTCTAATATGGTCATCATTGTCATCAATCTCATCTCATATTGGGCTTTCATCAACGGCCTTCCCCTCGCCAAGGTATATTTTTGGCCATGATGTCCATGTAAATATTGCTTCAGTTGCTGCATTGGGCAATACGCTACTCACGCTCGCACGCGCGTTTTTACGACTATTTCGACAAAACGTTCTTATCAATAAGTCAATAATAAATTATATGTACATGAAGAAGACTTTATAAAAGTAAAAGTACAGGCAGAGACAGTCTATGTTAATGTGTACATGTAGGCACATTCTTTTAGGAAAGCGCTTTTATGTAGAAATCGCAAGAGCATACGCATATAGAATCACAGTGTGCGTGGGACGAAAAACCTGAATATGCAGCGACAATGTATTCATTTTCGGTAAAGTCGAGTCGCTAATGATTTGTTTTCTCACTACCTTGGAACCTTTCGATGTCGTTTTCACATATAGTTTCTTGATTCCTTGATGCATGAAAAAAATGAGATGATAATGGTCCCTGTATGCGACAATTTCACTGATATATATAATATATAATATATAATATACAATGTATAATATAAAATATATAATATGCAATATATATATATATATATATATATTTCAATCGCACACGCACACTTTGAATAGCTGGGAATATATTATCTTTATTATTTATTTCCTTATGATACCTTCAATATAATTTTCAAGGACGTTGATAGGTATACGGTTTTCCATAAGGTCCAATTTTTGTACTCATTTTTTCAAGTTTTAATCGTCTGTAGTAGCTGTTTGTCACGAGCCACGCATAGGCACAGAAAACTGAAACGGATAAGTTAATTGATGATTGATGTATCTTTGATTTAGCTATTATATTTGAGGGATTGACTACCTTAAATTTAGCGATATTTGATATCAATATCAAAAAAATTCAATGCAGGGCAGTAGTTCAATTTTGGGTGAAAAAGGAAATTTTTCCCAAAAAAAGGAGATTAAAATCGACTAGGAATGTCTTTACGATTACTCTCTACTAGAATACTTTGCGAACTGACAACAATTATTTCTTATTTAAACAATTTTTATAAGCAAATTCACAGTTTGGCGATTTTCCAATGAATAAGCTCAATTTTTGTTTACAGAATCAACTAGTGATTTTTAACAAAATAGTTGAATTTAAAAAAATCTGATAGTGATATTTAAAAAAAAGCGAACAAGTTCAATTAAAAAAAAAAGATTAATTTTCTACCCAAAAAGACGTTTTTTCAACAAAATATATGAATTTTACACAAAAAAGTTGAAATTTTCACCCAAAACAATGGATTTTCAACAAAAAAAGTTAATTTTCCAAATAAATAGTTTAATTTTTAACAAAACAGTTTAATTATAATATGCCCGGAATTGGGGCTAACCAGCGCATTTAGGGTAAAGCGGCGCACCCTTATTGATTCCTCATTTCTGAATGTGATATTTGCTTCTTCGAGGTAAAAAATATAGAGGTTTGCAACCAAAAATTATAAAACTTCAATTGGAAAACGTAGGAGGAGCATTAACATAATTAAAATATACATAATTAAGGGTGTGCCGCTTTCTCCGCATATGCACCGCTTAGCCCCAGTTTACGGTACTTTCTTGCATATTATTTTATTTTTTAAATATTTTAAATAATAATAAAAAATAAATCCAATAAAAAATGCAAATATTTTTGCTTGAAAAGTCAAATACTATATTTTTGGTGGAAAATCTTTTTTTTGTTAACAATTTTATTATTTACTTTGAAAATTTAATTATTTTGTTGAAACTTCAACAATTTTGTTAAGAACTATCCTTTTTGGTTTGAAATTAAACTATTTTCGTAAGAACTCAAATATTTGGTTTCAGATTAGCTTTTTTCTTATCGAATCAAGTTAAAAATTTAATTTTTTTTGTAGAAAATTCGTCTTTTTGGCTTGAAAATTCAACAATCTAGTTGAAATATTTTTTTTCTTGAATGGACAATCTTTTTTGGAGAAAAATTCCGAAATTTGGTTAAAGTTTTTATTTTATTAAAAAATCTTTTTTGGATTGAAAATTCATATCTTTTTTGGTAAAAATTTCATCTTTAGTGGTTTGGTTAAAAATTTAATTATTTTGTCAAAAATTCAACCATTTTCTTCAAAACGAGTTGAAAAGTTATTTTTTTGGTTTAAAATTACACTACTTCCGTAGAAACTCAAATATTTGCTTTTTTTATTTTTTTAATTAACTTCTTTGTTAGAAATTCATAATATCGAATTAAGTTAAAACTTCTAATGTTTTGTAGAAAATTCGTAATTTTTCGCTTAAAAATTCAACAATTTGGTTGATAAATTTGTTTTTCTTCACTAAAAAGTTTTGTTGGATTGAGAATTCATATGAACAATTTTGTTAAAGAAGTATTATTTTTTATTTAAAATTAAACTACTTTCGTAGAAACTCAAATATTTGGTTAAATATGAACTTTTTTGTTGGAAATTCATAATATCGAATAAAACCAAAATTGGAATGCTTTGTTAGAAATTCATCTTTGTGGCTTGAAAATTCAACAATTTGGTTAAACCTTTTTTTCTTTATTGACCGAAAAATCTTTTTTATTTGAAAATTTAAATAGTTTGTTATCAAATCGTCTTTTGGGTTTGAATATTCATATGTTTTGGTAGAAATTACATTTTTTGTGGTTTGGTGAAAAATTTAATTATATTGTTGAAAATTCATCCATTTTTTTAAACACGAGTTAAAAGGTCAACCTTTAAAATTTAATAGTTTGGTTAAAAGATCCACTATTCTGTTACAAATTCATATTTCTTGGTTGAGAATTCTACTGCTTGGTTAAAAGTTGAACTACTTAGTTCAAAATTAATTTTGTCGTTGTTGAGGAAATCATAATTTTATTTGAAAATTAATTTCTTTAGTTAAAAAGTAGTTTTTTTATTTGAACTTCAACTATTTAGACTAAAATTTATATATTTGGTTGAAAATGCAATATTTTTACTTGCAGGATTAGGAACCTAAAGCCTTTTAATTTGAATTTAATCCCTGAGAGAAAATTTTGTTGAAAAAGTTGAAAATTGGGTCAAAATTTTCGATTTTGAGTATTTCAGGGTTTTTTAAATTCAAGGGAAAATCAATTCAAGATGGTCATTCCCTCCACAACACAGAATATAAAACCAGCTTACCATTAAAGATAAGACCAATTATGAGACACAATACTCCTTCTAAAATACTCTTTTGAATAAAAAACATAATTGATGTGTAAAGAACACTGATCAGGATTCCGGGAATAGCAACCATAGTCAAGGTTACCCATGGAAGCATATATAATGTTTTCCGCTAAAAAAGTAGATACAATGACATTAGGTCAACATTTTCACAAAGTACTTTATATCTTTCATATTTTGTAAAAAGAGAGAATTGATTAGTGCAACTGTAAAGTTAGCTGACGAGCGTAGCTCAGGTCCCACGTGCGGAGATCTCCGGTTACACGAGCGGCAAGCGTGCGCGCGCACGCCGGGCACGCGCGTTGATTCGCCTCCCCTCTCTGCCGGACAGACCAGCGCGCGCACGCTTGCCGCTGGTCTAACTGGGGATCTTCGCTTGTTATAGAGCCGCTTCAAAGCTGCGCTAATTCGCTGTAACAATGACTTACCTTGATTGCACCGACAACCATAAGAGCCGAATAAAATATTGTCATGCACAGGAATATGGTGAAAATAATTTGTACGGCAAATTTGCTTAGAGGGATGATTATCATATTCCAGTGGGCATTTATAGTAAAAAGTGCAACGATTGTCAAGATTGCCAATACCTAAAAATAAAAGGAGTTAATTAATATAGGATCAACATATATTAACAACAATAATTTTCTGCTGAGAAGCCATCCATAAATTAGGTAACAGCTTTAAAGGGGGTGGGGGTTCAGGAAAATGTTACTGTTTCATAGTGGGGAAGGGGAGGTAAATTTATACTTTTACGTAATATTTTTAACAAATTAAACCTATAGAGAATCCATGTATAAAAAAATTATAAATTCAAGATCTTCCAAAAATTTTAAAGAATTTCAAAAGATTTTAAAGATTTTAGGGTATTTTAAAAGATTTCAAGGAATTTTTAAAAGCTTTAAAAAATTGCAAGGCATTTCAAAAGATTCTAAATGATTTAGGGTATTTTATAATATTTTTATGAAATTTCAGAGAACTTTTCATAACAATTGAGGGATTTCAAAGGATATAAAACATTTTCAAATATTTTATGGTATTTTCAAAGATTTAAAACAATTTAAAAGATTTCAGAATATTATAAAAGATTCTAAGAAATTTAAATAGATTGGAAAATTTCAATAATAATGATTTTAAGAGATTTAAACAAATTCCATGCGATTTTAAAGAATTTCCTACAATTTCGGAGGATTTGGAAGGATTTTATGGGACCTATAATATAAGGTTTTAGGATATTTTAAGATTCTTAGAAATTTTCAGTGGATTCTAAGGGATTTTATAAGTTTTCCGAGGATTTCCGTAATTTTATGGGAATTTAAACGAATTTCTCAGGATCTCAAATATTTCAAGAGGTTTCAAGGAATTTGAAGGAATATCAACAAAATGCATATACCTTCACGGGATTAAAGAGATTTTATAATACCAAAATAAAATTTCACAAAATTTTATTCACAAGAATTGAGAGAGTTCAAAGGATTTCAAAAATTAGAAGAGATTTTCAAATAATTCAAGGTATTTCCAAAAAATTAAAACAATTTAAAAGATTGCTGGGTATTAAAAAAAATATCCATGAAAACGAAATTTTTTCTCAATTTTTTAAATTAGTATTACCCCTAAAAACATTCAAACTTCTTCAGTTTATCGCAGCGTATATTTTGAAATTTCAACACCGCCCGAAAAAACATACATGCTAGAAAACAGAATTTTTGACCACAAAGAAGGCTTAAAAAAATAACTGAATTTTTAACAAAATTATTAAATTTTTGACCAAGTATAGTAGTAACCAAATAGTTCAAACAAATAGTTCCAACAAAAAATAGAATAGTTATATTTTCGATTTAAATAATTAATTTTCAATAAAAACAAGAATTTTCAATTGCTTGAATTCAACTAGAAACCATGCATTTTTAACAAAATAGTTGGATCCTCAACCAAAATTATGATTTTTCAAAAAAGAAGATTAATTTTCTGCTCGATATGACGAATTTTTAAAAAATCCATGAATTTTCCACAAAACAGTTGAATTTTCTACCCGAAACTATGAATTTTCAATTAAAAAGTAAATTTTCTACCAAGTAGTTGAATTTTTAAATAAATAGTGTAATTTTTAAGAAAATAGTTGAATTTTCTCACAAAATAATTACATTTTCAAAAAAATAGTTGAATTTAAAAAAATCGAATAGTGACATTAAAACAAAGCGAATAAATTTAATTATAAAAAAAAGATTAATCTTCTACCCAAACAGACGACTTTTCAACCAAATATATGAATTTTACACAAAAAAGTCGAATTTTTTACCCGAAACAATGAATTTTCAACAGAAAAAGTTAATTTTTTCACCAAATAGTTAATTTTCGAAATAAATAGTGCAATTTTTAACAAAAAATTTCAATAGTTACATTTTCAGTTTAAAAAATTAATTTTCGAAGAAAAATTAATTTTCGGCCAGTAAAATTCATCCAAAAAAGACGAGTTTGAAAAAAAAAGTTGAATCCACAGCCAAAAAGATCAATTTTCAAAAACGAAGATTAATTTTTTACCCAAAAAGACGAATTATCAACAAAATAGATGAATTTTTCACAAAACAGCTGAATTTTTAAACCGACGCTATGAATTTTTAACAATAAAGTTAATTTTCTTCCAAGTAGTTAGTTTTTCAAATGAATAGTTTAATTTTGAATCATATAGTTGAATTTTCTACCGAAATAGTTGATTTGTCACCAAGAAGACGAAAAGCCAAAAATACGAATTTTATACAAACCAGTTTAATTTCCTGTGCAAAAAAAAAAAAATAAATTTTCAACGAAACATGTAATACTTGACATTTCATCGAGAAACTATTTGAATTAAGAATTAAAAAATAATTGAATTTAATCAAAGAATACGAATTTTCATCAAAGTAGTTGAATCCTCAACAAAATACATAAATTTTCAATCAAATAGTTTAATTTTCATATAGAAAAGATCAATTTCAAATTTAAAATATAAATTTTGAACCAATAATGCGATAATTATATATTCAATTTTGAAAAACTGGTTAAATTTTCAACTAAAATAATGAATTTAAAAAAATTTTATTCTTAACAAAGTAGTTTAACTTTCAACCAGGTAATTGAATGTTAATACAAAAAAGATGAATTCTCTATGAAAAGTGTAATTGATGATATTTTAACCAAAAAAAGGTTTTAATTTAAATAAAAAACAGTTAAATGCAATACAAAATACGAATAATGAATCAAATAATTCAAGGTTAAACAAAGAGATGAATTTTCAAGGAAAAAGATGAATTTTTAATTGAAAAGATTAATTTTCTACTAAAAAACAAATCTTCAACAAAATACATAAATTTTTAATTAAAAAAGATCATTTATTGCTGAATAGTTAAATTTTTAACTAAAAAAGAAAATTTTCAACTGCAAACTAAATATTCAAATTTTCAGTTGAAAAAGTTAATTTTCAACCAAAAAAGAAATAACTTCTAATTATTTGTCAAAATTACGCAACATAGGCGGGGGGGGGGGGCATTTTCTCACTACTTAATAATTCGTGAGAAGAGGGGTAAAAATGGGGAAAAAATGTATTGCGTAATTTACGGATGGCCCCTTATTAAAAATACGAAAATTTCACCCACTTTCCAAGAAACTTTATGGTTCCTGATATTTTTTGTTCACACTCGTCAGCAAAAAAAAACATTGCGTTATACTTACAATGCTGCCTATGCCACTGAATAAGGCCCCTGTTTTGAGTGACCATATTCCGAGAAATGTCTTGACTTCCCACATTCTGAAAAAGGAAACCAAAATTAAAAGTTACCCGGAAAATTATTTATTATATTACAAAAATTTGGCAAATATCGCCTAGAAATGATGGACAATGCGATATTTGGCGGAAAACGGTAAATTATATAAATAATTTCTATGCAAACAGTTTGACGATTAAATTGATTTTTTATGTGAATATTTAAAGAGATATATTTATTTAGCCTTATTAATGTTGACAGCATACCTGTCGTGGAACGAAGAAACCAGCATTTGGACCAACAGTGAGTTTACAAGAAGAAGAAAATCAAAGTTAAAGGATATTTAAAGAGATTTCTTTATTTAGCCTCATTAATGATAACAGCCTATGTGACGTGGAACGAAGAAATCAGCCTTAGGACCAAAAATGAGTTTACGAGAAAAAGAAAATCAGAGGTGAAGGATACTTGAAGCGATATCATTTTTTAGTCTTATTTATGATAACAGCATATGTGACGTGGAACGAAAAAACCAGCCTTAGGGCCAAAAATAAGTTTACGAGAGAAAGCATTTAAAGTTGAAGGATATTTAAAGAGATATCTTCATTTAGCCTTGTTGATGATAACAGCATATGTGACGTGGAACGAAGAAAGTTTACGAGAAAAAGCACATCAAAGTTAAATGATATATATTAAAGGATATTTGAGGATATATCTCTATTTAGCCTTATTGATGATAACAGAATATGTGACGTGGAACGAAGAAACCAGCCTTAGGGACAAAAGTGAGTTTACGAGAAATAGAAAAACAAAATGACAGGATATTTAAAGGATATTTTAAGATATATCTCTATTTAGCCTCATTGATGATAACAGCATATGTGACGTGGGACGAAGAAACCAGCCTTAGGACCAAAAATGAGTTTACGAGAAAAAGCAAATTAGAGTTGAAGGATACTTGAAGAGATATCTTTTTTAGTCTTATTGATGATAACAGCATATGTGACGTGGAACGAAGAAACCTGCCTTAGACCAAAAATAAGTTGACGAGAGAAAGCATTTAAAGTTGAAGGATATTTAAAGAGATATCTTCATTTAGCCTTATTGATGATAACAGCATATGTGACGTGGAACGAAGAAAGTTTACGAGAAAAAGCACATCAAAGTTAAATGATATATATTAAAGGATATTTGAGGATATATCTCTATTTAGCCTCATTGATGATAACAGTATATGTGACGTGGAACGAAGAAACCAGCCTTAGGACCAAAATTGAGTTTACGAGAAGAAGCAAATCAAAGTTAATGGATATTTAAATTTGAAATTCAGGAATTTTATTGTGCTGGAGTTTTATAATTCAGAAATTTTCCAGTTTGGATGTTGCATCATGCAACATTATAAACTGTTCGCGAATACTCCAATTCGTCAGTTTTATTATTCGGGAATACTCCAGTTCGGATATTTTATTCATTCGGGAATTTTGTAGTTTGGATATTTTATAATACAGGTATTTTCTGTCGGGAATTCTTTTTTCCGGGAATTTTTGACTATTCGGGAATGTTTTCAAATTTCACGGTATTTCGAAAATTTTTTAAAATATGATAGGATATTTTCTAACGTGAGAGAATTTCCTAGTCTTTGTGGTGCTTGGAGTGATTTTTAACGAATTTTCAGTCTTTGTTGGTACTTAAGGGGTCTTCGAAGAATTTTTAAAGTGTCTAAATTTCCGCCCCTTTGTATTCTGTACATAAAAAAAAAAAAGAAAAGGAAAACATGTGCTGACTCGACAGCAATCAGTCCAAACTCTAACGTCTTAGGAAAAGGTCGTAATAATATCCTTGCGCTATGACTTTAAATTAATAATAATAATACTAATAATAAACAAATAAAATTTCCCGTAAACGTGCTACTTAGTGCCTTTCCGAAATTCCAACTCGAAAATTAAGAAGAAGCTTCCAGGA
>CAKNXH010058618.1:0-17427 GCA_932178445.1 Andricus quercusramuli | reverse complement strand
GGAGAAGCTGTGTGCTTCTATTCGTGCTGTGATCGGCAGCCTCAAATCGATGAAAGAAGTAGAATCTGTTGAATTAATCGCAGCATCCATGGCTCCCACTATCGCAGCTGTTAGAGAAAGCAATAATTTAGCAGCTACCAAGAGTTTCAAGGCAAACAGTGACACAAGTAGGGGCAACATAATACCTCAGAGGAGGTTATTTTCTACGAAAAAAAAGCCGAAATTAACCAAAAGTAATGCTCGTCTAGAGAAACCGAGTGACTCTAGTGAAGCTCACGATATTGCTTTAAACCTTCTAATTTAGAATAACCACATTCGGTAAGTATATAATACTTTGAATTTAAAAAGTAATAACCATAAGAACAAGTTTTGTTTAACGGTAAAATCATTCCCAAGCATTCAATATATATATTGAAAGAAAAATTATGTCCAATTTTCATTTAGGTTTATTTGTATTTGAAAATTAAATAAAATATTTCCTACTATGTATAATCTATGTATAATTTTTCCGCCTACCTGGCTGCTTATAAAAATAATTGAAAACTAACAAATTTGCTTTTTTTAAAATTTGATTTATATCTTATCGCTTCTAATCAACATTTTTTAATTTATGAAATTTTAGGCAACAGCTAATGTTTTAATTTATTTTCAGATGTAACCTGGTATATTTCAGGAAGGAGTAAGGAATATATAAGTAAAAGTGATTTCGACCTGTATATTATATTCAATATGAAGTGTACAGGTATTCATATTTCAATTGTATATTAAATTTCAACTAACGTGTACGCAAATTACTTCATATACATTTGTATCAAATTTAATACAGATTTTTCTAACAGTGAAGTCATGTGCGAATAACGCTTGATACGTCAACATTCTTTCAAACGAACCGCCAAGAATCTCTGACAGGTCTGAGAGTAGAACTGGCACATGCGCAATACGCTTGGTGGATAGAGTATTTCCACTTGTGACGTAATTTCAAAATGTCCGAACACTCCAGGGAAAACATTGCATTATATACACAGCGTCGCGTGTATTATCTTAGTCAAAGAATTGTGTTTATCGGCAAATTAAAAATGTCTAGTGAATACTTTTTGAGTTTATCTGGTGAAGTCAAGTTCCGTTATTATAATAAACTAAGTGCAATTGACAATTCAGATCCCTACGCTCTGAAAAGTGAGGAATTTTCCAGAAGTATTAGTGATGCACCCGTAGTGAGTGAGTTCGACCTTATATCATATAAGTAGTACTAGACTATTATGTGCGCGCGCAAGCGCGCGCCAACTTTTATGTTCATGTTTCTCCTTCGCTCAATTTTCGAATCACAAGTTATTCCTTCAAATTTCTTGACCAATCAAATTATTGATTTCATAACACAAAAACTTGTGAAGAATTATTTTCATTGAATCATTGAAATAATTTTTACTTCATATTTTTGTGAAAATTTGAATTATTAGTAGCCCTTTAAACTATTCCAGAGAGAATTAAAATATATGTGCACAGAATTTCGAAATGAAAATTCAGATACTCATTTCACAACATCCCAAAATTTAAAAAATTATATAATTTTAATAGAGGTATTTTAAACATTAACAAACTCTTATTATACAATGTATAGTCAATAGTCAATTATATAACCTTGAAGTAAATAATCAGTTTATGTTACCTAATCAAAAGAAATTAAAATTCAATCATCATGTAATTTAAAATTGTTGAAAAAAATAATCAGCTAATGATTATTTAATCTGTTTATAACACAATAAACATTCAACTATTATTTTCATTCAAACATTGTAATAATTTGTATACTATATTGAGAAAAAAATTCACTATCATTTCTGAAAATTTAATATATTTGTAACCTTCCATACTAATTTCAGAGAAAATAAGATCATATTCACATATAATTTTAAAAAATGAATGCAGACACACGTTTCACAACATCAGCATCATTTCAAAAATAATGTAATCAGTGGTACTTCAAATTTAAATAAACTTTTATTATACAAATTATATCCAGTATTCAATTACAAAACCTGGAAGTAAATGATCAAATTATGATTTTCAATTTGAAACAATTCAAATTTAATATTTATGTAATTAAATTTTGTGGTTAAAATAAATCATCTAATCATTAATTAAACAGTTCACAACATAAAAACCCTCAAGCAATTATTTTCATCGAAACAATTAAATTATTTTTACTCCATTTTTTTTCTTCAATTTTGCCCTTCATTTCTGAATATCTTGATTGATTAATAAGCTTTTTAAAAAATTCCAGAAAATTTAAGTTCTAGTAGAATCAATAAATAATTAATCAGTCATTTAAAAACACAAAAAGCATCACATATTTTCAAAATGTTTAATTACACAATTTAAATTTAAGTTACTAATAATCTTTTATACAAATTTCATAAAAAATCAAAACATATTTACATATAATTTCAAAAATTGAATTCAGATAATCATTTTAGATCATCGTAAACATTTAAGAAAATTATATAATTATAATGAAGGTATTAAAAAGAACTCTTATTCTAAAAATTATAGCCAATATTCAATAACATAACCTTGAAGTGAATAATCAATTTATGTTATCTAATTAAAATTAATCAACATTCAATATTTATGTAATTCAATATTGTGAAAAAAATTAATCAGCTTATAATCAATTAATCAGTTTAGAGTAAGAAAAGTATCATATAATTATTTTCATTGAAACATTTAAATAACTTTAACTTTATATTGTTATTGAAATTTGAATGATAATAACCTTACAAACTAATTCCAAGAAAAATAAAATCATTTGTAAAAACAATGTTGAAAATTGAATTCAGATACTCATTTCGCAAATTATGAAGCAATTTGACATTTACGTAACTGGAATAAGACTATTTTAAATATAAATGAACTTTTATAATACAAATTTCAGCCAATATTCAATTAGATAATCTCAAAATAAATAATCAATTCATGTTACTTAATTAAAGGATATTAAATTCCAATCTTACTGTAATTTGATATTGTGAACAAAATTATTCAGCTTATTCTTAATTAATCAGTTCACAACATAAAAAGTGTGAAAAAATTACTTGCATTGAAACTTTCATATAATTTTTACTTTATAAATATCATTTTTTAAATTTTGACTTTTCTTTTGTTAAATTTAATTTACTAATCATCTTTTAACTAATTCCAGAAAATGTAATTTTCAACAGAAACAGTTAATATTTAATCAATGAGTTCATAATATAGAGAGCTTTGAATAATGATTTTAATTGAAATATTAGAATAACTTGTATTTAATATTTATTTGACAATTTAAAATATTAATAACCTTCCAAAGTAATATCAGGAGAAATTTGAATATATGCGCATATAATTTTGAAAATTGAATTCGGATACTCACTTCACAACATCACAGACGTTTTAAAAAAATTATATCATTGTAATGGAGATATATTACAAGAAAAAAAATTTTTATCATCAAAATAGCAGCCAATATTAAATCACATAACCTTAATGTAAATAATCAATTTATGTGACTCAATTGAAAACAATTCAAAGTAAATCTTTATGTAATTCAATTTTTTGGAAATAATAAATCATTCAATAGTTAGAATAGTTGATTCATCTGTTCAGAACATAAAAATCAATCAACCATATTATTTGCAATGAAACATCAAAATAACTTCTGCCTTATATTTATATAAAAATTTCAATTATTCATAATATTTTTAACTAATTCCATAAAAACTTAGAACACATTTACATATAAGTTTGAAGATTATTTAGATAATTATCTCACAACATCGCAATCATTTCGAAAATTATGAAATTAGAATAAAAGTATTTTAAATATAAATAAACTTTTATTATACAAATCATATTCAATATTCGATTATATAAAGATTACTTCTATACTACAATCTTACACAAGATGGAGGTTACCTTTTTTCATATGAAGGATTTGAACTTTTATTCCTTAAAATTTAATTTATTTATAAAATAGTATCAGTTAATCAGTTTTTCATTTGAAATTGCATTTCTATACATTTAATTTATTAATGACTTTTAAAACTAATTCCAGAAAAAAAAAAAAAAATATGTATATATTAGTTAATCATTTCACAACATAAAAAGCAATAAATAGTTATTTTAATAAAAACATTCGAATAATTTTTACTTTATATTTTTCTGAAACTTTGAATTAATAATAACCTTTTAAACTAATTCCACAGAAAAGTAAAAAATATCTACATATAATATTGAAAGCAGAATCCAGGTACTTATTTCACAACATCGAAAAATTCACCAAAATTACACAATTGGAATAGAGGTATTTCAAACATAAATAATCTTTTATCATAGAAATTATAGTCAATATTCAATTTCATGGCCTTCAATCAAATAATCAATCTATGTACTTAATTTAAACAAGTTAAAATATAATCTTTATGTAATTTAATATTGAAAAAAATTGATCAGCTAATGATTCATTCATCTGTTGCCAACATAAAAAGCATTCAACTATAATTTTCATTCAGGCATTCAAACAATTTTTACTTTACATTTATTTTTAATTTACACTTTCATTTCTGAAAATTCGATTTATAAGTAACCTTTTATGGTTCCAATCTAAATCTTGCTATTGTGGTCCATCTTTTCTCTCCCCATCCCTCTTCTAAATACTTTTGTACTTCTTCCTTTTTTATCATCTTAAACAATATATTATATTTTGATTCCTCAATCATCCCCCATCTTTCTATTAATTGTCTTTTTCTCCCCCTTTCTTACACTTCTTCGCAGTTAACTCCAGTCACGTCATCTATCTCTCTAGCCTTAAAGAACTCCCTGCTTTCTTCTTCCAATCTCGTTAATTCCATCGCCCTCCCTCTCCTCTCTTCTACCATCATCAAACACTTTCTCTCCAACTCCCCTCCCTTTCCCTCTCACAGCTTAGTCTCAAAATTCCATGCCCTCTTTCCCGCTCTAGTACTTAATTTATCCCTTTCCGTTGCTTCTCTCACCATATATCCTGGCGCCCTCCCGTCTACCCCTAGCGTACACCTTATATATACCTTTCTTGTAAACTTTCAATCTCTTTTCTTTCTTTCCATCCCCATATCTCTGGTCCATAATCTTATACCGGCCATACCAGCGTATCAAATAATCACATTCTCCTTCTCAAATTTTCTTTTGAATCTTCTTTCTCCTATTCCCCATATCTGTTTCATTACCCCTGCTGCTTTTTTACCCTTTCTCTTATATAAGCTCTATGATCTCCATTTGCTTGCAAGGTATATCCCAAATACTTAAACTCTTTTACTTCATTTAATTTTATTCCCTTCCAACTCCCCGTCCATTCCTCCTTTCTTCCTCCTCCTTTTCTAAACCTCATTATCTTTGTCTTTTCTACATTAAAATTCAACTTTTTTCCATCTAAGTATTTCTCTAATCCTGTAATCAATCCCATCATCCCTTCTTTATCCTCTGCAATCAATACTATATCGTCCGCGTATGCCAGTGTTTATATCTTTTCTTTCCCTATCCCAACTCCTTCCCATCCATTTTTTTTAAATTTCTTCTTCCAAGTCTGATATTAATATAATAAATAAAAGTGGGCTCAGAGGACATCCTTGCCTCACTCCTCTCACCAACCAAAAACTATCTCCCACTTGCTCTCCTACTTTTACCTTGCATTTTGTCTCTCTAAAAATTTCCGATACTCTCTTTGTTAATCCCTCTCGTATCCCCTTTTTCACCATAACTTTTTCTATCTCAGCACGGTCTAATGAGTCAAACTTCGCCGTTAGGTCCACAAACATTGCTATCATTGCTCCTTTCTCCCTTTTAATTCTCCTATTTACTAAATATAGTTCAGAACATACATATCGTCGATCACTCCCATACCTTTTCAAATTCCTGTCTGATTGGGTGGCTATATCTTTTTCTCCACAACTTCTTTATTTGACCTTTCGATAAAACAGTCACATATACTTTATATATTGTTGGCATTAATGTCACTTCTCTATAATCATTAACCTCCTCCCATTTGCCTGCCTTCACTATTGGTATCACTTGTCCTTCTTCCCATAACTCTGGCCACCCCTCTCCTCTCCATACTCAATTGCCCATTATCCATGCCCATTCCTTTAATTCTGTCTCCCCATATTTCCATACTTCATTTGGAATTTCATCTATACCAGGTGCCTTTCCATCTTTCATCATCCTTAATACCTTGACTATTTCCTCTCTTGTAATGTCCTCCTCCTCATCTGTTTCCCTACCATCTTCTCCTCCTTTCCTAACATTCCTCTCTACGCCTTCTAGTATTTCCATAAAATATTGTTTCCATTCTATCATCTCAATATCCTGGTTTACTCTTTTCCTTATCCTTCTATCATTATTTACCACCTTCCAAACCTCGTCTTCCGTCCTAGCTTTCTAGCTTCTTCTTCAAAACCTGTTATTTTCCTTCTCTTTTTTTTTGATCACACAACTCATCAGTTCAAAAAATAAGAAGCATTAAACTATAACTTCCATTAGAAAATTCACATAATTTTTACTTGATATATTTCCTTTAATTTGAACTTTTGTTTCTGAATATTTGACTTATTAATAACCTTCTAAACTAATTACAGAAAATATAAGTTTCAATGGAATCAGATTATAATTAATAAACCAGTTCATAACATGAAAAGCGTTACACAATTATTTTCATTGAAACATTCAAATTATTTCTAGATTATCTTCTCCTTTGAATTTGAAATTTCATTTTTGTACATTTAATGTATTACTAACCTTTCAAACTAATAAAAAATAACTAAAATATATGTACATATAATCTTGAAAAATGAATTTAAATAGAGTCATTTCACAACATCACAAGCATTTGAAAATATTATATAATTGCAATACAGGTATTTTAAAGAAAATGTAAAGTTTAATTATAGCAATAATAACCAATATCCAATTACATAACCTTCAAGTAAATAATCAATTTATGTGACTTGATTGAAAAAAATTTTAATTTAATCTTTATTTAATTCAAAGTTTCCAACAAAATTGATCGACCAATAATTAATTAAACTGTTCACAACATACAAGGCATGAAACTATTATTTTAATTGGAATGTTCAAATAATTTTTACTTCATATTTTTTAAACATTCTGAAAATTGGAATTATTAATAACTTGTTATACTCATCTTCAACCAAATTTAAACATAGTATTCAGATATAATTTTGAAAATTAAATTCAGATGCTCATTTGAGCATTAATCTATAATTTTCATCGAAACATTCAAATAATTTTTACTTTATATTCTCCTTTTAATTTGAAATTTCATTTCTATACATTCAATTCATTACTAACCTTTTAAAGTAATTGAAAAAAATATACGTACATATAATCTTGAAAATTGAATTCAGATAGAGTTATTTCACAACGTCACAAGTACTTGAAAAGATTATATAATTGCAATAAAGGTATTTTAAAGAAAAAGTAAACTTTCATTATAAAAGTAGTAACCAATATTCAATTAAATAACCTTTATGTAAATAATCAATTTATGTTACTTAATTGAAAAAAATTCAAATTCAATCTTCTTTTAATTTAAAGTTTTTGAACTAAATTAATCAACCAATAATTAATTAAACTGTTTACAACATAAAAGGAATGAAACCGTTATTTTTATTGAAATATTCAAATAATTTTTACTTTATATTTAAAAAAAATGAAATTTCATTTCTGAAAAATGGAATTATTTATAACTTTTTATACTAATTAAAAAAAAAATTAAACATATATGGTATTCTGCTATAATTTTGAAAATTAAATTCAGACACTCATTTAGGCATTAACCTATAATTTTCATTGAAATATTAAATAATTTTTACTTTATATATTGTAACCCGCGAGTTACAAGGGCCGCCTGAGCATAGGCAGAGGAGGCTGCTCCTGGGTGATGCACTTTAAAATTGCATCATGCAGGAGGGACCTCAAAGCGCAGGCCCGAAGAATCCCACCCAGAGTGAGATTGCGTAAGCGGGAGAGGGTAATGTGGAGCAGCGAATATAAAAAGCGTTGCTCGACAGAAAAGAGACATTCTGAAATCTTGTGCCCAAATTGCCAGGATCTCAGGGTGAAAACCTTGTGGGAAGGTCTGAGGATTATATCCTCTCCTACCTTGCCACACAACCTTCACCGAACTTAAAGGCGAAGTCCTCCGAAGAGGAGTTAAAGGCGATTGTATTGTCTTAAACTGCTCACGCGGAGATTCAACATTGAGCGTGCGATCCCGACATATTTCGGTTAAAGCGGACGAAACTCTTGACGCGTAAATTTTGAGACTCGCGATCGAAAGTCGCTGTGAGTATCTTTGGAAAATCTGTGAACGGAATATTCAGAAAAAGAAAGCAACTTGAATATTGCATTCAATCTTCGAGCTAGGCAGAGGTTGTACCGAAGCCCAAGGTCCAAATCATTGAATGCAATAATTTAAAGTCGAAAGTTTATTACCCTAAGATTTACAAGCACAGAGAGGAGTTGTACTGCTCTCAAAGTGGTTACAAAATCTTGGAGAATAAAATCTCGAAAGACTTTTGAATAGTTCGTTCGAAAGAAAACCTCTCCTGGAGGCAGGGAAAATAAATCCCTCAAAGTAAATTTAAAGTAGAGACACAACAGCTTCACTTGCTCTCTCTCGCCTATACGGCTACCTGGGACTCGAATGTTCTCGCCCAGGTGATAGGACACAAGCGTGCGTTCTCAGCCACCGCAAGGATTAGCCTAAACGTACCTGAATGACAGGTTGTAAAATTGATAGAATAGTCATATTATCGCATTCTTTTATACTTTTACCAAATAATCATTACATTATTGTTTGAAATTTACATCACTCTCACCTGTACCCTTGCTTTGCCTGTCGGCCCATTAGAAAGACAGATGTTAAAATCCACTTAGAAATAAATATTCTAATGTACACGAGATCTTTGTCAAAGCAAGGACCAGGTCATTGACTTCTGTATTTTTCTCTGAAAGAATATCTTAGAACTAGAAGCTTAGATCCTACTTTTAATTATTACCAACACTGCCCGAAGTGCAGGTGTCCATTAAATAAAAATCGTTTATCTTTTACAGGCTTATATCTTTTATATTATATCTATTTGATTAACCACGTATTTTCTTATCAAATGATCTATTTTATTTTAGAATAGGACATGGCTCTCGCCATGTGTAGGGACCTGTTGTAAATATAAGCTAGAGCAGGCATAAGTGAATAAAAAGAACCATCACAATTGAATCAAAGAATCTCATTTCTTCTCCGTGGTAGTCCCTTCTTTATTTTATAATTATCTTAATTAAATATATCTCAATAATTAAGAAATAGACAACTAGGCTGCAATAACATAAGAAACGGCAGGTTGCAATATATATTTCTCAAATTTGAACTCTCATTTCTGACAATTTAAATTATTAATAACCTTTCAAACTAATCCCCGAAAATGTAAGTTTTAATAGAATCAGTTAATAATTAATTAATTAGTTCATAACATAAAAAGCATTACACAATTATTTTCATTTAAACATTGAAATAATTTTTACATTATATTTTCCTTTAAATTTTAAATTTCACTTTTATACATTCAATTTATTGCTAATATTTCAAACTAATTAAAAAATAAAATATATGTACATATAAACTTGAAAATTGAATTTAGATAGAGTTATTTCACAACGTCACAAGCGTTTGGAAAGATTATATAATTGCAATAAAGGTGTTTTAAAGAAAAAGTAAACTTTTATTATAAAAATAATAACCAATATTCAATTAAATAACCTTTAAGTAAATAATCAATTTATGTTATATAATTGAAAAAAAATTAAATTTAACCTTTAATTAATTTAAAGTTTTTAACTAAATTAATCAACCATTATTTAATTAAACTGTTTAAAACATAAAAAGAATGAAACCATTATTTTCAATGAAATATTCAAATAATTTTTACATTATATTCTCATTTAAATTTTAAATTTAATTTCTATACATTCAATTCATTAATAACCTTTTAAACTAATTAAAAAATAAAAATAAAATATATGTACATATGATCTTGAAAATTGAATTCAGATAGAGTCATTTTGCAACGTCACAAGTATTTGAAAAGATTATATAATTACAATAAAGGTACTTTAAAGAAAAAGTAAACCTTTATTATAATAATAATAACCAATATTCAATTACATAACCTCCGTGTAAATAATCAATCTCTGTTATTTAATTGAAAAAAAAAATCAAATTCAATCTTTTTTTAATTTAAAGTTTTTAACAAAATTAATCAACCCATAATTAATTAAACTGTTTACAACATAAAAAGCATACAATTATTATTCCCATTGAAACATTCAAATAATTTTTACTTTATATTTTTAAACATGAAATTTCATTTCTGAAAATTTGAATTATTAATAACTTTTTGTACCAATTTTTGAAGAAATTTAAACATAGGATTTAGATATAAGCTTGGAAATTGAATTCAGATACTCATTAAAGCATTAATATATCATTTTCATTGAAACATTCAAATATATTTTACTTTATATATTTTTTTTTTTCAAATTCGAACACTCATTTCCGACAATTTAAATGATCAATAACCTTTTAAACTAATTCCGGAAATGTAAGTTTGAAAACAATCAGTTAATAATTAATAAATCAGTTCATAACATAAGAAGCATTACACAATTATTTTCATTAAAACATTCAAATAATTTTTACATTATATTCTCCTTTAAATTATAAATTTCATTTCTATACATTCAATTAATTACTAACCTTTTAAACTAATTAAAAAATAGAATATATCTACATATAATCTTGAAAATTGAATTCAGATAGAGTCATTTCACAACGATACAAGTATCTGAAAAGATTATATAATTGCAATAAAGGTATTCTAAAGAAAAAGTAAACCTTTACTATAAAAATAATAATAAATATTCAATTACATAACCTTCGTGTAAATAATCAATTTATGTTACTTAATTAAAAAAAAATCAAATAAAATATTTATTTAATTTAATGTTTTTAACGAAATAATCAACCAATAATTAATTAAACTGTTTACAGCATAAAAAGCATACAACTATTATTTCCATTGAAACATTCAAATAATTTTTACTTTATATTTTTTAAGCATGAAATTTCATTTCTGAAAATTTTAATTATTGATAACTTTTTATACTAATTTTCGAAGAAAATTGAACATAATATTTAGATATAATTTTTAAAATTGAATTGAGATATTCATTAAAGCATCAATCTATAATTTTCATTGAAACATTCAAAAAATGTTTACTTTATATTTTTTTTCAAATTCGAGCTCTCATTTCTGACAATTTGAAGTATCAACAACCTGTCAAACTAATTCCAGAAAATGTATGTTCCAATAGAATCAGTTAATAATTAATTAATCAATTCACAATGTAAATAGCATTAAAAAATTAATTTCATTGGAACATTCAAGTATAGTTTTCACAATATATATATATATATATATATATATATTTCTTGTTTAAAAATTGAATTTCTATACCTTTAATTCAATAGTAAGCTTCAAAAATAATTTAAAAAATTTTTTAAATGTATATGTATGTATCATTTTGAAAATTTAATTTATATACAGTCATTTAACAACGTAACAATGACTTTAAACGAATAATTAATCAATCAGTTCAGAAAATAAGAAGCATGAAATTATAACTTTCATTAAAAAATTCAATTATTTCTCACTTTATATTTTTTCAAGCATTATAATACATCACTGCAGTAGCGTCTGAGACTATATCGCCATTCATCTAATCTCATCCAGTAGCCTATAGTCACGAAGGAATAGTATACTATTTCTTCGTGACTATAGTTACATGTCATTGGCACATACAATACTATCGGCGGGAATATAACGCGCATATATCCTGATAAAGAACATCTGCGCCTGGATTAAAAATGTAGAAAAATTACTGAAATACATTTTATTTCATGCCGTGTATTGACAAAGTCAGTCATAACAAGCAAAGATATAATATCTTTAATAACAACTTACATTGAAATAATTATCGGCGATCGATAAAATGAGAAATATACTTTTTTAATTCTGTTAGTTTTAATTTTAAAATATAGAGGTCACCCTATGACTTACTATAGCTAACAGAAATTCTTCCTCCATGAAATTACGAGTTTTCATCTATAGGATAAGAAGTATAAGAAACTTGTCAGGAAAAATTGATTGAACCCACTTACATATTGTCATACATGAGTCGAACAAAAGTTGCAGCGAATTATAACGGGAAGGCTGTTGGACCCCGAGCTCTAACCTCATAATCTCATCACCTCACTTTACTGAATAAATACTGGAATTAAATCATTTTTAAACACTGAGCAGTATTCCTTCTTTAAATTAGAATATGTATGCATAGGGAGAAACTATTTAATTTAATAACTTTTGCATGAAATTAAATTTTCAAATGGTAACTTCAACTAACCTCAACAATCAAAACTTTTGTATTACGCAAAAATTACCAAAATGAACACTTTTTCCTACTGTGTTCGCCTTTTTATTTAAAACCAGAGTACCGATAAGTATTTAAAAAATATTTAATGCTAGTATTTATTGAGTGAAATGAGGCAATTGAATTCGGAGGTTAGAACTTGATAATTTGTAAAGAAAAATTTTGTAACTTTACCACTGCGTTTTTGTAATCATACCAAAACTTGTAAAATTACTTCCTTCATAGTTACGAACTTCTTAGTTTTAAATGAAAAACATCACTTTCAATTAAGTTCTTTCACAAGATTTTGTGAATTTATCTCTTTAAAAATAGGTAAGGATTGGACTCTCATTAGACTCTCTGGCAGTCCACTGTCCAATTCTTACCTACTTTTAAAGAGGTGAATTCACAAAATCTTGTGAAACTAGTTCATTGTTTTTCATTTAAAACTAGTAAGTTCACAACTATGAAGGAAGTAATTTTACAAGTTTTGGTAAGATTACAAAAACGCAGTAGTAAAGTTACAACATTTTTTTTACAGTGTATGCCCCGGCCGGTCTGGCATGCATTTTGTTTGTTTCTTTTATAATAGCTGGAATTTGATGAAATGATATTCCATGGTCCCCTGCTTTGTTCTTCGTACAACCCACAATAAAACACGAAAGTACCATTTTCTTAAAATATAGAATTAATTGATCCTCGAAAAGTATATTACATGGGATTCAATGTATAAAGCACGAGTGCTCTCCCTGGTGTGTTCGGCCATTTTGAAATTGTATGGCTTAATGGAAATACTCTATAGAGGAAAAACGGATCTCCGGGCGCGCTACAGACTCTAGTCGTCTGGTCACCCTAGTCAGATTCCACAGGCTGTAGTGGTGCTGACAGACCGCGACTTTTTCAACTGCACAGGCGTCGCGTAAAGAAGGAGTGACGAAGAGAACCTTAGTATTCTTCCTTACTCCACCATAGACCTTTTCATTTAAGAGCGGAAGCTTAGGCGCCGCCATGATACTTAGTGGGCATTTCAAGTTTTCGAGCACTGATCATTAAAATGTACACTATAATACCAAATTTTAATGTTAAATTGTATGAAAAATATGTGCTAGGTGCTGGATTGCAGCATAAAAAGGTGGGCGAAAACACTATTTGTCAGTTAAAAATGTGGTTGAAGTGCAGAAAATAATGTACCAAAGGGAAAAAGCAACAACTTGTTGACCGGTATGTAGAATGCAGGTTATGTTTACATCATGTATATGGTATAGTTAGAATAGTAGAAAAATAGTGCTTTACATAAAAATGAAATTATCTGTAATGATAAAAACATTTGTAAAAAGCGGCTAATGAAGCATTTTCGAAGAAATGTAGTTGAAAATGAATTAATAGCTGCCATTATAAGGGGGTTGTCAGTTTTGAAATTCATGTGGTTTTCCAAATACATGAGTGAATGCAAATGATTTCATTTTTCATTTTCAACTTATTCATAAATAAATCAACAATTAATTTCATAAAAATAATGAATGTATTGAATTAATGTAAAGTTATAGTACGCCATGTCCCTCAACTGTGAAACTGGGGAAATGAGGTTCAATGTTTGACGATAATATATACCCTATAAAAACGTTGTCAAATGCCGAAATAAGTTTATCGTACAAAAATAATGCATGATCAAGAACATATAAGCAAAAATTTTAATACTATTATGAATGTATTTTATCCGATGTGGAAAATTGGTTTTGGACATGGCGTATATAATATGAGATTCAAAAAATTCATTTTTTCTCAGAATTATAGTACGCCATGTCCACAAAATATTTCTGAATAAACTATTTATAATAAAATTCTTAAGGGTGTTGGTTAACTCCGACTTGGAATTTTTTTTCTATAGGCACGGAACTGACTCCATATATAATTTTTCCCTAGTATTTGAGAGCGAAAGAAAGAAAACTGGTCAAATATCCGGGGTTTTGCGAGATCCTCGGATCAACGAAATTTATAGGAATGAAGCCTTTTGCTGAGGGAATAACTATTTTCGCGGAAATTATTAATTTTTCGAAAGGGAGAAATCTGCGGATAGCAGAAGCCAGCATTTGAACGGCGAGAACCGTTCGCGAATTTATTTTTTTACTCACAATTCTGACATCACAGAAGTATTTTCAGAGGCTAACTGATATTCGAAGACCCAAATGTTGATGATGGTGAACCTAAATTTCGCGAAATACGTCGCGAAATGGAGAAAAATGTAGAACAAAATTGAGATGTCCTGTATGTGAGGACCATAAGACTGCATTGGTAAGCAGCAAGGCAAACTCGCCAACAGACCGGCTGTCAAATTCGCGCTCCGAATCTTCAATGCTCTGAAGTCCGCACCACACATGGCCACTCGCGAAATCGTATAATATTTAAAAAGTTTTTGAAGACAGCAACTGCAAAGGCACCAATTTTATAGATAAATCAATTTATGATTGTATGTAAATTTGTAACTTTACCCAGTTTCAAATTATAACTTTGAAATTATGATTTGAAAATTTGGAAATTATAAATCATACATTTATCAAGTTATCCAGCGATAAATTCCGAAACCATGAAATTCGATTTCTGGAATTTCGAAATTAGGCCCTCTGCAAATTTATTTATAAATTCCAAGTTTATCAAGTGGTCCAACTATAAATTAATTATATGAAGAAGCTTGTAACGGGGGACACGGATTGTGGTAATCTTTTGTGAGTGAAGAGGGCCTCATTTGAGATAAAAAAAAGCTGAAACAGTTTACTAAGATGGAAAGCGGTTTACGAGAAAAAAGGTTTACAAGAAATCTGCGCAATATAACTATCGGTTTGAATATCGGTCATGCGTTCGCGTCCTCGTATTCTCGTCAATTTTTTTTGTTTTTAATTTTTTTTTAATACATTACCGTGAAGATGCATAAATATTATAAAAATATTAATAAATATTAATATTTTTTTAATTGGGTGGTGCAGCAAACATCTTTTTTGTGATAAGCTTTTGGAGGGCGGGGGTGCTAAAAAATGCTCTTTATCCCCCAATAAATTATCAATAAAATAAGAAACATGAATAAAATCAATAAAACGAATGAAACAGATAAAATGAATCAAATAAATGAAATCAATAAGATCAATAAGATTTCAGTGATTCATTTGATTGTATTTTTTTAAAAATCGTATATTTATATTTAGTTTCTTTATTTTATAACAAAATACAATGGAATGAATCAATAAAATCAAAAAAATCAAATTATAATCAATAAAGTCATAATTATACTGATTTCAGTGATTTCATTAATTTATTGATTTCTTTTATTCATTTCATCGTATTTTTTAATAAAATGAAGAAAATCAGTATGAATATCCGATTCTTTTATTAAAAAATACAATGAAATGAAGAAATGCAGTCAATAAATTGAATAAAATACTAAAATCAGATTATTATCAATAAAATCAAAATTGCACTGATTTTACTGATCTTAGTGATTTTATTCAATTTATGGATTGCATTGATGTTCTTGATTTTTTTATTTTTCATTTTATTGTTAATAATTTTATTTTTTTGTTTTTAGTGATTTTATTGATCTACTTGATTATTTTGATTAAAAAATAGAATAGAATAAATCAATACAAGCAATAAATTGAATGGAATCACTAGAATAAATAAAAGCGATTTATTATCAACAAAATCAATAAAATCAACATAAATGAAATCAATAAAATCCATACAATAAAAAAATTAATAAAATCAATGAATTGAATAAAATCACTAAAATCAGTATAATTTTGACTTTATTGATTTTCTTCATTTTAGTGATTTTATTCAATTTATTGATTTTATTGGTGCTGTTCATTTATTTTATTTCATTGATAATAATTTGATTTCATTGTTTTTAGTAATTTCATTCAATTTATTGATTTTTTTATTCATTTGATTGTATTTTTTAATAAAATGAAGAAAATCGGTATAAATATTCGATTCTTTTATTTAAAAAAAAAAACAATCAAATGACTCAATAAGATCAATAAAATGAATGAGATTATCAAAATCGATAACATCGATTTATTGTCAACAAAATCAGAAAGAAAGCACATCAATGAAATCTACATTTTACTGATTTTAGTGATTTCATTCATTTTACTGTTTGGTTTGATTTATTTTATTTTATTGATGATTTGATTGATTTGATCGATTCTTTTCAATATACTGATTTTTTATTGTAAATATTTGACTCTTTTATTAAAAAATACAATCAAATGATTCAGTGAAGTCAATAAATTGAATAAAATACTAAAATCAAATTATTATCAATAAAATCAAAATTGCACTGATTTTAGTGATTTTATTCGATTTATTGATTTTATTGTTTTGATTGATTTATTTCATTTTATTGATTCCATGATTTTATTAGTTTGCTTTATTTGAATGATTATATTCAATGTATCGATTTTTTTTATAGCTAATATTCGACTTTTTTGTTAAAAAATACAATCAAATTACTCAATGAAGTCAATAAATTGAATAAAATACTACAATCAAATTATTATCAATAAAATCAAAATTGCACTGATTTTAGTGATTTTATTGTTTTGATTGATTTATTTCATTTAATTGATTCTATTGAGTTTGTTGATTTGATTGATTTGATTGATTCTGTTCAATATACTGATTTTTTATTGTAAATAATTGGCTCTTTTATTAAAAAACACAATCAAATGACTCAATGAAGTCAATAAATTAAATAACATACTAAAATAAAATTATTATCAATAAAATCAAAATTGCACTGATTTTAGTGACCACAATCCGTGTCCCCCGTTAAAAGCTTCTTCATATAATTAATTTATAGTTGGACCACTTGATAAACTT
>CAKNXH010058617.1:13919-66371 GCA_932178445.1 Andricus quercusramuli | reverse complement strand
TTAATGTTAGGGGTTGCGAGCACAAAAATCGCCATCAATAGCTTTGAAGAGCACATAAATCATCGAGTGTAGCCACGCGTTTAAAATTCTGAAAGAGACATATTTGTTGGCTAAGGGTTGTTTTTAATGTTAGGGGTTGCGAGCACAAAAATTACAATCAATAGGTTTAAAGAGCATACAAATCATCGAGTATAGCCACTACGTGTGTTCTTATTACGTTTTGATGAGTGGATTTAGTCCTTAGTTATAAAGATTATATAATATTTGTATATCAGGATGGGTCTTTGACTGAGGGGTTGTACTGTTTTGAGTTTTGAGGGTTGCTTTTTTGAAGAATATTTTGTAGGATGTGAATTGCCTTAAAAAATTTCAAGTTTTGACATACGGTTTATAGTGTTAAAAGAATGATTTTGATGTAAGGGTAGTTTTTATGATTAAGGGTTGCTTTTTGAAAATTGATTTTATGGCCATTTGAAAGCACATAAAAAGCACAAAATTCTGATATAGTTGTTTTTTAATTTTGGTTAATATTTCATATGGTGGGGTGCTAGCTTGACGTCAAGCTAGCACCCCCACTATAAAAGTTAATTTATTGAAAAAAATAAAGGAGCACAAAAATTATTATTTGGGCACAAAATTAGCACATATTTAGCACATAATTTGGGTGTAATCAAAATACTGATTTTCGATGGCGGGGGTGCTAGCTTGATGGACGTGATATTTCGATGTCTTAAGTTTACAAAAAATACCGTCGAAATGACAAAATCGAGAGACATAATTTGTAAGCCTATAACTTTGTTTAGATCGAACGAATTACAGATTTTCTTTAAGGACCAGCATTCTGGTTCAATTATCTTTAAATACATCGTATGTTTTACATACAATCTTATTTTGTAGCGCCATCGTTTTAAAGTAAAATATCATAAGAAAATGCCTAATCTTTTTTAATCACAATATAAAATTGAAAACGAATGATTCTTCATTCATAGTAGTAGTTGCATATTACTGTATTTAACTATTTTTTGCAAGTTCATTTTTTTTTATTTTAAAAATAATTTTTCAAGTTAAAATTTAACAATTCTATTTTTTGTTAAAATTTGATCTTTGTTAGTTGAAAATTCATGTATTTTTTCAAAAATTGAAGTGCTTCAATTGAAGATTGATCATTTTAATTAAAAATCCATCGCTATAGTCGAAAATTTCTTTTTTCTTGGGTGGAAAATTGATTTTTTAAGCGAAATTTTTCATCAAACTTCACTTGTAACTGCAAATTTAACTATTTCGTTGAAATTTGGTCTTTTTTTAGTTAAAAATTCAACTATTTCGTGAAAATTTCTGTTTTTTGTTGAATAATCATGTTTTTCTGTACAAAATCAATCTTTCTTTTTCAGAATAAATCTTCTTTGAAAATTCATCTTTTTGGATGAAAATTCAAGTATTCCGGTTAAAGATTTATTTTTTTTAGTTGGAGATTTATTACTTTAGTCGGAAATTTCCTTATTCTTAGGTGGAAAATGAATTTTTAAATTAACAATTTAACTAGTCCGTTGAAAAATCATCTATTTTGTGGAAAAATCGACTTCTTTCGTAGAAAATTATTCTTCTTGAGGGAATATTTATCTTTCTGGTTGAAAATCCAAGTATTCCAGGTTAGCATTCATAATTTCAGTTAGAGATTCAACTATTTTGTTAAAGTTCTGCCTTTTTTTGTGCAAACTCAACTATTGCGTTCAAAATTCATGTATTTTCTTAAGAAGTCGCGCTTTTTTGGTAAAGAATGAACCTTTTTTTCTCAACGCCTCGGACAAAATGCGATTTTACCCACTCCTTGATATGTCAAAACTCGTTTTTCTCCACGTTGTTGGGAAACAGTATATTCCTCAGCTGGTACAGAGAGGTTTTTTTTTAACTTATATGATTACATAACTCGCCTTCGGCTCACGCTGCAAACTTCACATTCGATGAAAAGGCTTCTTCTGCACTCGTTGAGGAATAAACAATTCTTTGATACTTAATCTGTTTATTTGAAAGTTATTCTTTTTGTTTGAAAGTTGATATTTTTGTTCGTTAATCAATCTCTTTGGTTGAAAATGCAACAATTCCTCGTGAAACATTTATTATTTCACTTGAAAATTCATCAGTTTGATTGCAATTTTTTTTAAGTCAATCTTTTATCTTGAAATTGAACTATTTGGTTGAAAATTTGGCCTTTTTAATTGAGAATTCAAATATGTCGTGAAAATGCATGCATTTTGTTGAACAATTGTCTGTTCTGGCAAAAAAACACAGACCTACAGAATTTCAAAAAACGAATAACCCAAAATCGAAAAAATATTTATCCGAAGGTTTTTGGTGCGCTGAATGCGCATCTAACCGCAGAATTGCTTCATCTCCTCAGGTTTTTGAGATATCCTAACATAAGCGTGCAAAAAATCATGGTTTTTGCTATGTTCGGTGTTCAACTACATCGCGAATTAATGTTTTGTATCTCGTTACGGCATCTGAAAGTACCACTCTTACTCTTTGAACCACTGCTTGAATTTTTCAGCTATCTTTTATTTCTTGGAGATATCGTTCACGAATCTCAAAAACATAAGGTTATGGAGCAATTGTGAGGTTGGATTCGGATTCAGCGCACCAAAGACATTCGGATAAGTATTGTCTGGTTTCTGGGTTGAAAATCTTGTTGGCTTGTGGAATTAATCTTTTTCTTACAAAATTTTTCTTTTTGGTTGAAAATTCAAGTATTCCAGCTGAAGAATCATCCTTTCAGTGGAAAATTCATCTTTTTGGTTGAAAATTTGTTTTTTAATTTCTCATAGAGGAACCTTTGCAAAGGTAACATTTTCTAAAAAATTCATATTCATTTAATTAAACGGTCCTCAGTTTAAAAATGTCTGATGCAATGTTCTAAGCAATTTTCTGGATATCCGTGTGGGTGTGTGTGTGTTAATGTGTTAATGTCACACTTTTTTGTGGACACGATAACTTAAAGACGCTTGTAGATAAATTGATAAAATTGGGAGGGCTTATTTTCACCACTAATATCTTCAAAGTGACCTAAACGATTTCTAAAAATATTTATTTCATTTTTTTAGCACATTATAATATTTTTGAACTCGCTTTTTATCGTAAAACTTTTTTCATTAACATAATTCAAAGTTTATGCAGCAATACAAAAAATTCCTTGGTTCGAGACGAATCGATTGACCTACGATATTAATATATTTTATGAAAGCGTATGGAAGTTATGGTAATTTATATAATTTGAAAATCGGTTTTTTATAGAATCGATTGACCTATAATATCAATACATTTTATTGAAGAGTAAGGATATTATGCTAATTTATAATATTTGATAAATCTGTTCTAAACAGAAAGCCTGTTTTCATCAACATAATTCAAAGTTGATGCATGAATAGAAAAGACTTTTGATCATACATTTGAAGAAAAAAAATAATTCTGAGAATTTCTGTAAAAAAATCATAAAGCTTGGAAAGGGATAGTGTGCGACAGAACTTTTTCCTTCCCTTTTCCAGCTCGAGAAATTATAATTTCAAATACAAAATTTGATTTGTCTGATTAATCCTCGTATTTAAATGTATGTTGTATTATTTCGCATTTTTTGTAAATTTATAATTTTATATTGTTCAAAATGAAAACTTCAGTTTATCTATTATTTCAAAAATCACTCATAGTTCCTCTATAAGAAAACAAATACATTTGCTAACGGAAAGCAAAGTGCTCTTGAAATGAGCACCATATAATTGTAAATACAAAACAAAGTGGAAACAATCGAGATCGTATTCACAGCAAGTTTCTTTTCTGGAACATTAATTTTTTTATCTGAAAATTCAACTATTTTGTGAAAATTCATGTATTTTCTTGATTTTCGGCTTTTTTTAATTCGCGTCTTTTTTTTTTTTTTTTTTTTTTTTTTTTTTTTTTTTTTTTTTTTTTTCAGATGTCCTCGTTTTGAGACCCTCTGTACCCGAAAAACAGGTTTTCGCGAATGTAACCTATCTCTCTCTCTCTCTCTCTCTCTCTCTCTCTCTCTCTGTGTGTGTGTGTGTGTGTGTGTGTAGATTTTTAGTCTGTCAGCGCGATAACTTTCGAAATAATTGACTGATTGAATTGGCCCTTGGTATACTTTTTTAGTGTCCAAAACTAAAGTCGTGTTTTTTAGACAGCTAGTTCTCATGAAAATTCAAAAAGTTTGAGTATTATCAAAAGTTACGAGACCACTTTTTTTAAAGATTTAATAATAATATATACGGCTTTTCGTCATACTCAAAAGGATAAACAATTTATCCTCATTACTTTCTTCGACAAAACAAAATGACCAGAGTTACAGCATTTACAAAATTCAGAAGAAGAAACAAAAATGAAAATTTTAAGAAAAATAACGAACGATCTGAAAAAAGTCAAGAAAAAAAGTTGCTCCTTGAACACCCTACAAGATTAGCATAACAACTTTTTGAATTTTCTTGAAAAATTAAAAAATCAAATTTTGATAGTACTTCAAACAATGGAAAATTTCATTTTGCCATCAAACGATGCAAGATGCATACGACAAAAGATGAAGAAACAAAAATTATGCAGTCAGAAAAGATCTACAGATTTGGTATGTATCTCTTTTTGATTGGATGCGCAGTTTTTCTTTTATTCTTGAAAAATGTTAAAACTAGAGAAATACATATTTTTTCATAAACGACTCAAGGTATGAAAAAAAATTCATCGAGGAAACTTGTATGCACAAATAAGATCTACAAATTTGTTATTAATTATTTGTTGATGAAACTGATAGTTTTTGTTATTTCTTTAATCGTAAAAATAACTTAAAAAATATAAAATAAGTTTTTTTTTTTAAATGACACGATGTTTCAAAATTCATCTTTTTCGTTGAAAATTCAAGTATTCCAGTTGAATATTTATTATTTTAGTTGAAAATTCACCACTTTGGTCTAAAATTTGTTATTCGTTTTCGGAATAATTTTTTTTTCTGAAAATTGAACTATTTGGTGGAAAAATCAACTTTATGATGGAAAATTGTTTTTTTTAGTTGACATTCCATGTATTTTGTTGAATGATTGTATTTTTTGGTAGAAAATTTTTCTTTTTATTTGAAAATTAATCTACTGGTTTAAAAATTGGTCTTTTTAGTTGAAAATTTAGGTATTCCAGTTGAAGGTTCATCATTTTAGTTGAAAATTCGTCACTTTAGTCTAAAATTTTTTGTTGAAAAATTAATTTTTCTAACTTGAAGTTTCACTATTTGGTTGAAAAGTGGTCCTTTCTAGTTGAAAATACTATTTCGTGAAAATTCATGTATTTTGTTGAATAATCGTCTTTTTGGGTAGAAATTATGTTTTTTTCTTGTGGTTGAAAGTTCAAGTATGTAATTGAAAATTTATCTATCTGGTTGAGAAATCATCTTTTTCGGAAGAAAATGAATTTTCTTGTTTGGAAATTCATCTTTTTTGTTGAAAATTGAAGTATTCCAGTTAATTATTTTTAATTTCAGTTTAAAATTCCTCACTTTGGTTGACAATTTTTTGTAGAAAATTAATTTTTCAACAGAAAATTGGACTTTTCTATTTTTAGTTGAAAACTGATTCTCTTAAGTTGAAAATTCAACTACTGAGATGTAATTCATTATTTTTGTTCGAAAAATTGGCTTCTTCGGTAGAAAATTATTCTTTTTGATTGGAAATTCAACTATTTGGTTAAAAATGCATGTACCTTGTTGAAAATGCAATGTTTTTATCAGAAAAGTTAGAAAATTCAAGCGATTTAAATTGAATTAAATATAGTACACGCATTAATTCAAACATTAATTTCACCTGGGAAGGGTATAACTGTGCAGGAAGCAGCTGTGCACGAGCCCATCTGTGCACGTCGGTGGCCACTGGTACAACTGCGCACGTGCACAGATTTCTTTTTTTTTTTTTTTTTTTTAAAGAAGTTAAAACGGAAAATGCTCATGCACCAGCCACATTCGAACTTTGGGGGCCACGAGCCCAGTATATGCATCTCACGCATATGCATATGATATACATCCACGTGAGATGCACACATGGGCGCGTAGTCCACAAGGAACGAAGGTGAGTGTGGGACTTACCAAACGGCACCTACCCACTAAACCTTAACTCCTTTTTCCGCCAACCCATGTCCTCGGAACCGCTTTCACATTACTTCAAGGACATGGGGGTGAGGCCACTAAGTCGTACTTCGACTTGCATCGTTTGGAGCCAGCTTGGCATTTCAACTCTCCGCACCCAACCAAGATGCACGCATCGTCCTCAGTGGTGTGGTGGTACCACAACCCGGGCTCGTCAGCCTTCGGCATATTGGTTGGGTGCTATTCCTTAACTTGGTCGTCCTTGAGGTTTCCTCGAGGAGGCTGCCTCTCGGAAGGACCGACACCTCATAGTCCCGGGCAGGTGGTCTGTCCGGGATTTTTTGCCCTTTGCGGCGCAGAGGTAGCACTGCGGACTGCTTTCGCATTCCGCAGCCCTATGGCCCTCTTTGCCGCACTTCCAACACAGTTTGGTCCGATCAGGACCCTTGCAGTCCACTGCTATATGGCCAAAGCCTAAGCAGTGGTAACACCTTGTCTTCTCAATCTTTTTTCGGACTCTACAGGACATCCAACCCACTTTGAGATGTCCTGTCCAAATCAGACGCGCCGCCAGCTCCTCGCTAATTTCCACATACGCCTTCAGGTATACGCCTTCAGGCCCTCTTCGTCAAACACACTTTGACGTCGTTTGGATCGACGGCGTCGAAGTGATGACACACCGCCTGCATCACCTCCTCCACATTGGTTGTCGTGTCCAGGTCAAAGACTTCGATTTCCGTGCGCGGGACGAGTCCCGCACATTGTTGCCAACACCGACCGCCTCTCTAATGGCAGACGACAGTTTTGCCCTGCAGTCTACCGCAGGGCCCACCTTAATGAGAATTTCTCCTTTTCGTGTCTCTCGGACACCCCTGATTTTCACACCAAGGGTGTCCGGTTTGACCTTCTTTTTTATATCCTTTAGCACTTCGGCGTAGCTCGACCCTTCGGCCGGTCTAATCAAGACCGCCTCGGGTCGAGCTCTTCTATGCTGTTCCTTCTTCTTCGTGGGTGCAGGCGCAACTGGTATCGCCCCTGCCACGCTCATTTTCAGGGTTGAGGACGCTGCTGGTGTAGTGAGCGTCCTTGGTTTCTTCTTCGCCTGCTTGGAGGAGCCAGCCTCTACGGGACTCGGGGTGGACTCTCGTTCGCGCTTCCGAGCGGGAGTATCCATTGCTTCTTCTGTCTGGGTCCCCGTTCGGCTGGTTTCTTTCACCGCTTCACTTCTTTCAGCAATCGCCTTCTTCTTTTCTTTCACCACGACCTCCGCTCCGAAATCCATTATCGCCTGTTGGAATGAATTGTGGGCGTAGCCCACTTTCTGTCCCAGCTTTGTCATTAGATTATGTGCCTCGTTCAGTCCATTCCTAATGGGCAGGAACATATTCCGCTTAGTATCGTAGAATTCTTGCATCTTCCAGATTATGTCAGATAGCTCTAACCAGATTTCCCTAACCTCCGTCATCCCTTTCTCCGCGTCAGCATAAGCCCCCTGACTCCTGTCAGGTTCCTCCACATCATCATACTCTCCCTCCGACTCCTCAGCCACACTTCGGCTTAAATTTCGTACAGTCTCCATTCAATTCCCACGAGTAGCTAGGGAAATAAAGGTCCACTTCCGCAGAGCCCCGCATGCGAGGGTAAGGTCTGTGTACTCTAGAAGGCGACCTGTTGTCCTGGAAACACCGTATACGACACCACTCCCCTGGTGCCACGCAGCCTTCGGCACGGTGGATTAACGCCTTGGCTTGGAGGTTTTTCCTTCGGGACCATCCCTGTACCCTTGCTTGCGACTGCTTATTGAGTAGTGTAACCGTATTCAGCAGAAGCCCTCGGTACAGGGCCGCAACAGGAAGCAGTCATGGTTTTTTCTCGGTGTGTCCTTCACCCAGTCTTTTTGGTTCGCGGGGTCTATTTTATTTCAGCCCTACCCTCTGTTTTCAGCGAGCATTCCCCTATCCGCCACCCGGGGATGCGCCACGTATGGGTTACAGACTCCCACTGTGGGCACGTGCACAGATAGGACGCTCCCAACTATGCACGTCTGAATTAATACGATCATTTTTTTCACTAAGTAGTCCACGTACACAGATGGGAGACTCCTAACTGTGCACTTCTCAATTAATGAGATAAGATGCTTGGATTAAGAGTCTGCGTGCACATATGAGGGACTCCAAACTGTGGGCATATCAGTTAATAGGATAAGACATTTTATTTAAAAGTCCAAGTATCCAGATGGTTCTCTCCCAACTGTGCATATCTTAATTTGAGCAGATTTTCAACTTGAAAGTTCACATGTAAGGATGGTACATATTCAGATTAATTTTTTTTTCAGAATCGTTCAAGTGGAAGATTAAATCACCTCGGTGATAGTTGTTCTTTAATAAAAACAACTTTCGTGATGAATGGCATCAGAAAATAGTGAAGATTTTTTTTTAATTACTGGCGTAAGTAACAAGTTTGGCAAATGGCTTAAACTCATTTCCTTGAAATAACTCATGTTTCTGTAGAAGACTGTTCTCTTGATTCATATTCACTCCGATTTAGAACTGGGTTAAAAGCCATGTTCGGTAAAAAAAAAATTCTTTTAGATCGTGGACTTATCGGTAAAGAGTGATCGCATTAATCGAGACATGCACAGTTTGAAGAATAACATCTGTGTACATGGACTTCTGAATGAATAATCTGATCGTGTTAATTGAAAAGTTCACAGTTGGGAGCCTACCATCTGTGCACGTGAACTTATGGGTGAAGAATGCTTGAATTAATCGAAACGTGCACAGTTGGCAGAATATCGTCTGTGGACGTGGACTTTTCAATGAGAGTTTAATCGTGTTAATTGAGACGTGCACAGTTAGGAGGCTACCATATGTGAATGTGGAATTTTAAGTAAAAAAATGATTGTAATAATCGACAGGTGCACAGTTGGGAGGGTAATATCTTTGCACGTGAACTTTCAACTTAAAAATCTGATCGCAGTAATTGAGACGTGCACATTTAGGAGCGTAACATCTGTGCACGTGGAGTTCTAAGTGAAAAATGATAGTACAAATTGTAATGTGAGGTAACATGAGGACCTTAAATTATCTCATCCCTGAGATGGGCCCAAAGGGTTGAGTCCCGATTAATGTCGATAGTGGCCGACGAGTCCCGAAAACCTAATAAGCAGGACGTCGAACACTAAATACCAGTTTGCTCTCTAATCGTGTAATGCGAGGTAGCCCATCCCCAAACCGCTCGATACCCGAATGTGTGTCCCAGGAGTGAAGGTGCCATCCTGATGTTCGAGGACGCCGAAGCTGAGATCCAAGACGCCGACGCTCTCCTATCTCAAACTAATTTCCAATCCTGGGCTGGTGCCCCAACACTGTACGTTAGTGAATAAACCGCATTTCTGGTTAATATCTGGTGTTATGACTGACTAAATCTTATCTCAGCTTTCCCCTTTTTTCAATTTCCAAATACTGCAACCAATTTCTGGGCAGTTGGCTACAACTTGGCGCCCAACTGTTGTTACCCACCATTTGTCCCAATTCATATTCCTGAAATCGCCCCAAGAACTCAATTTCCCGCTGAGAAAGGAAACGCAATAGACAGGCCGAATTTCTACAATATTTGATAAAAAGTGTTTTAAAATAATATGATTCAATAGAATAAGAATGTGATGAGAGATGAGCATGTATATTTGCAAATTACGAAATTTTTATTGAATGAATATGGGAAGAAAACAGGTTTAGAGGTGAAATTAATAGGAACTCGCAATACAGGGTAGAAAATAACCGAAAAATTTGAAATTTAGAAGGTGAAAGTCACGCCATAGCGAAATAAAAATATAATCGCGATGCAAGATTACGCAACAGGGCGACAGTTAAGTATTAACTTAAATCCCAAGATCAAGGCTAAGTGTAGCTTAATGTTTTGATTTTTAATCACAAAATAAAATCAGTTCGGAACTCATTATACAGATAAATAGAAGTACAGAGGTTTCTGGAAATAATTATTCATTCGGAATTTGAAATATGATAAGTACAAAATTAAATAATAGAAGGAAAAATTGAATAGAAATAAATGAAACTAGCTAAACTAAATTCAAATATGTTTATACACAAGTTACTAGAAAATGGAAAAATACATGAAACTTAGGTCGGGAAGAGCTAAGGTTAAGAAAATAAGAGAGCCAACCCAAGAGAGAGAAATATACTTCAGAGCAGAAATAAATGCAGATAAAAATATTGAAAGGAGAGAAAGAAATAGGAACAAACGAAAGTCATTCTAGACAACATGAGACTAATACCGTAGTCGATAATGGTTAGACAAATAACAGCTGGTCAAACCAACCACGGTTTATTAACTGGTCGTTAGGTGCAGTGGCGAGAATGGAGAGAACTTTTGGTAGAGGAATTGCAGGACGAGAAAGAAATTTACCAACCCCCGAAAGAATCAGACGCGCGAGATTCGACTCCACATTCCCACAGGTGAACCTTTTGCCTCCAAACTCCCAATTTGGGATTTCTTTATTTAGAGTCCAAAATAATAATACATTAGGGGCAAGAAACTGGGGATTAACAGAGAAGGATTATAAAGTTTCATATGCAGGAGTACGAGACACGTATGATGAAAATTTGAGTAGGGATACAAGTAGGGAGACGTAGAATAGACAAGAGAGAAATGAAATTCCAGAAATGAATATACAAGAAGAAGGGGAACAATTTAGTCGGGACTGAAGTATTAGAAACGAGACGCACGAAATTGACTCATTTCTTCATGCAAATACTCGCGTAATTAAAGAACTAGATGATTTGATAGCGTATGACGATTGATCCAATGGCACACAATTCATTCAATTTATATGAAAATAAAAACAAAGTTAAAAACAAGATAGGTGAACAGATTTCAGAGAAAATTAGCGAAAATAAAGTTGAACGAAAAAACAGGCACAGAACGAAATGTACATCAAATATTACATTTTGATTCAGAAACAGATAACATTAAAACATATCCTTGAAGGAAAAAATTAAGGAAAAGAAATTTGGAAAATAGAAACATAGAGAATTATGATTATAGATGGCCTGAGCAAGAAAATAAATACGAGGTTGACGAAATAGAATTTTGTGAAGGCAGGAACAGGAGAAATGTAATGTCTAATATGAGGGAAGATCAAAGTCCAAGCGATAAGTTTCGAGAAAGCTCGATAAGACCCGTAAGTAAAATGTATGATGCTAGAAGTGAATCAGAGTACGAAACTAAAGAGTTTAGACATTCAGAAGTAAGAAACCGAACGTGTAGGTCAAATTATCCACAAAGAAACGAGTATCGCGATAATATTAGGTGGCCAGACTCAGTACAAAGTCAACCACAAAATAACCCCACCCCACCAGCTACAAATATAACAGCAGCATGTTTTCCATTTGGCATGATACAAACACACTTCCAGATTATGTCCAATTGGCCCTTTAAGTTTAGGAATAGTAAAGAAGACAGTCCAGCACAATTTTCAGACGATTTAAACCGATTCAAACGAGGATATCATATTACAGATCTTGATATTATAGAAAATATAGATGCAGTTTTTTTCGAAGAGGCTCTCGAGTTGTGTCGTGTTACACGGCATAGCTGGAACTCATTGCGGGCTTTTAAAAGAAGTTTTATAAAAGTATGTATGGATGGAAAATGTTCAGAGGAAGTTAAAAGTAAAATTATGTTTTGTAACCAAAAAACTGAACAAAATATTCATGCCTATTTAACGGAAATCAGAAAATTATTTGCTAAATTACATCAGCGAGAAAGATTAGAATTGGAATTAAGGAGAAGTTGCGGACGTTACCGGACGAGAACAAATTTCATATAATAACAGAGTTTGAAGATTATTGAGGTAGGGTGTTAATCGATACGGGTGCAGCTCATTCATATATGGGCAAAGAATTAATAGAGAAGGTTCGAATGTTCGATTATGAAATCAAGAAACCAATCTCAAATAAACCAATAGTCGCAAATGGCGAGGAAGGTGAGATTATTGGCCAGGTACGAATTCCAATAAAGATAGGACATGTTACAAAACACTTTTTATTCAGTTTGTTACCAAAATTAAGGTCAAAGGGAATAATAGGTACGGATATGCTATTAAATTTAGGAATGAAAATGGATTTTGAATTTAGGCATTGGTGGCTTCCAGAATTGCCGCAGGTTAGATATACGATAGAAGCTCAACCGAAATCAGTACCAAAACAGGTTAGAGGAGAATCGACGGAAATATTTATTATAAAAGGAACGCATGAGATAGGAACGCAAACAGGTTGGTCAAGTATCCTAAGGGAGCAAATAAAATAAAGAAGGAATCTAATAAAATAACAAATCACTTGTCAGAAAAAGAAAGGAAAATAACTCAGGGAAAAATAAAAGATAATAAGAGAAGAGAGGAAAAAATAATAAGGGGAAAACGCAACGACCATCTTCGAACCAGGATATAATTCCGTGGCCAACCCCCCACCCTAATAAACGCGGCGAGAACTTAGCCCAGGAGTATATTCCACGGCTGATGGATATACAAGTGTATAATAGATTTCAAGCGTTAGATATGACGATTTCAGACCAAGAAAGTGGTGAGTTGACACATGAGGGAAATATCCTAAGATTGAGTCACGCGCCAAAGCAACCTAACAAAAGACTTAGCGATAGGGGAGGGGTAAGCTAAATGAGAAAAGAATACAAAATAATTCGAGCATTTTTTACAATAAAAATTATGAGGGCAAAAAATAACTAGCAATTTTAACACAAATTTACGCAAAAGAGAGAGTAATAAATCGAGTAAGGAAAAAACAAAAATAGGTAGAACAGAAATACAGAAACATAATACTAGGAGACATTTGAAAAACAATGCTATCAGGACGAATAATATAAGGGGAAAACAGATACTAGAGAGAGAACCATTGAATAATGAGTCCGAAATATGCGAGGGTATAATAGAATTATCAGATTCCGAACATAATAAACTGAACAGAATATTAAAAGAAATAATAACGGAAATGGGCAAAGAATTAAAGACGATGCATTTGACGGAACATGCGATTGATTTGCAGGGACATGATCCCAGCGAGCAGAGATATTATCATGTCTCGCCAAAAATTAAGGGAATAATTTGCGAAGAAATCGACGGACTTTTAGCGGAACGAATAATCGAGCCATGCAACAGCGAGTGGGCAAGTCCCATCGTAATGGTCAGAAAGCCGAACGGGAAATATAGGTTCTGTTTGGACTTTAGACGTATGAACAAAATTACGAAAAAAAAAATCCGGTACCGTTAATGACAGAAATTTTTGATACTTTAAAATCAGCAAAGTATATTTCCAAAATTGATTCGCATTCGGCGTATAATCAAATTCCATTAAGCGAGAAATCTAAAGATATTACAGCATTTATAGTTCCAGGAAAAGGGATGTTTCGATTTAAAAGAATGCCTTTCGGTTTGTCCAATATTCCAGCAACGATTCAACGTTTAATGGACAAGATAATCACTCCAGATCTGAAACCAAAAGTCTTTTGCTATTTGTATGATGTAGTGATAGTTACTGAAACATTCGAGGAGCATTTGCATTACCTTGATTTGGTCTTGGATCGATTGAAAGATGCTAACTTAACTATTAGCCCAGATAAATGCGAACTCGGATGTTCAGAAATAGGATATTTGGGTTTCATAGTACATAGTAAAGGTCTTCCTCTATCAAGATTAATGAAGAAAGATAGAAAATGGGAACGGACGGTTGAACAGGAACAAGCTTTTAATACGATGAAGCAGATGTTGACGACAGTACCAATATTAGCTTGTCCTGGCTTCGGATATCCTCTTCAGGTAGAAAACCGATGCATGTAAAACATGTTTAGGGACCGTACTTACTCAGATAATAGATGGAAATCAATACGTGATAGCATATGCGAGTCGAAGCATAAACGATGTGGAGAAAAAATACTCCGCATCTGAAAAAGAATGTTTAGCGGTAGTGTGGGCAATCAGAAAATAAAGGCCCTACTTGAAAGGATACTCATTTGAAGTGGTAACAGATCATAGAGCACTCAAATGGTTAAATAATTTAAAGAACCCGACAGGCAGATTAGCGAGATGGGCGTTCGAATTAACCAAATACGACTACGAAATAATGTATAGGAAGGGTAGTTCCAATTATGTACTAGACGCCTTATCAAGGACAAATAAACCAGACAACAGTCACTTGCGTATGTTTTTTCATGTAGTACAGAAACAAACAGCGGAGTTGTCAGGGACGAAACAGATGAGTGGTATAAAAAAAAATTCAGACAGGTTGAAAAGAGACCAGAGGAGAACCAAAAGTGGCGTATTCAAGATGACCAGCTATATTTTCATAGGCTTGACCCTTTAAAATCATCGTTGCTTCCGGAACATAACCCATTGATATTAGTAATTCCTAAGAAATTAAGAAGTCAGGTCTTGCTTTTGGGTCATGATCAAGCACAATCGGGACATTGAAGAATGGAAAAAACATACGGGAGGATATCGGAGAACTATTTTGGGCGAGGTATATATTTCGAAATTTTGAAATATGTGAAAAATACGAGATTTGTCAAAAAATGAAACGAAATAATCAGAAAAAGATAGGATTAATGGGAAAAAGGATATTGGAAGAACCGTGGACAGTGGTGGCCTCAAATATTATGGAACCATTTCCAGTTACTAAATCACGAAATAAGTATATACTGGTTTTTGTTGATCTGTTCACTAAGTGGGTGGAAATTACACCAGTGAAAAAAGCGAACGGTAATACGATCGAAACGGAATTTCATAGAAAAATAATTTCGAGATGGGGTACGCCAAGGGTTCTGTTGACAGACATAGTTTGTTAAGTAGACGGTTAGGGAACTCGCTCAGAAATTCGGCATCAGTCACTTGACAACTCCCAAATATCATCCACAGGCTTACCCAACGAAAAGGTTTAACAGGTCAATTAAAATCACGACAAAGGCATACTTAGAAAATAATCATAATGAATGGGACAAGAATTTGGAAGATTTGCAGTTTGCATTAAACACGAGTAAGCATTCGTCAACGAATGTTACCCCCGCATTTTTAAACTTAGGTAGAGAATTACAGCCACTTCAAACCTTACGAAACGAAATAGAGAACGAGGACGAAGTAGAGTTTCAAGAAGTAGATAAGTGGACAGATAGATTGCATAGACTCCAAATGATAAAAGAAGTACAAAAAAACTTGGATGAGGCTAGCAGTAAACAAGCGAATCAATATAACTTACGTCGTAGACCTTTTGAATTAAGAGTAGGCGATTTAGTCCTGAAGAAAGATAAGACGTTATCTTATAAGGGAGCAAAAATAGCCAAGAAAATTGAGAACGATTTTAAAGGTCCATTTAAAGTTATAGCAAAACTATCACCAGCTGTATACAAACTAAGTAAAATCAAAGGTAAATCGATAGGAAAATGGAATGTTAACGACGTAGAAAAATTGATGACGAGTAAATATTAGAAAAAAAAATAATAATGGAATAGAAAATAAATGAAAGATGCAAAGCGTTATATGAATTCAAAAACGACAGAACCAAATGAATAACGATACATCTTATTTCACGAATAAGAAAGTTCAGAACATAAGACTAGGAACAGTCTTTGAATAAAATAATTTCAGGTTAAGTTAATTTATTTTAGGTCAACAATCAGCCAGTTTTCATTAGCTGAAAAATAAATAAATATCCTGAGAATTAAGAGAGAAATATTAATAAACAACCATTTGAAGAGCCAAGATCCAAGAAAGATAACCAAAATAATTATTATACTTTGAATTAGACTATTATTTTTGATTTTGTCCTTTTTGAAATGTTTTTTTTTTATCTGAGTGACCGAATAGGTCGGGTTTTCTTTTTAAATTGTTACATGTATTGCAGGATAGGAAGGATCAATACCCGAAAATGCAGATTTTGTGGAGGCCACATACCAGAGAGTTCATACTTATTCCACGATGAATACCATAATCGAGGAAGATCTGGGCTCTGAGGATAACGACCTGTTAGAACTATAGGCAGACGAGCAGGAACTCCTGATGAGCCCAGATCCGAAATCGTAGAGGTATATGCCCCACCCCGCGCAGGGGGGTAGGGGGTGATACGTGAGGTTACATTAGAACCTCAAATTCTCCCATCCCTGAGCTGGGACCAAAGGGTTGAGTCCCGATAAATGTCGATAGTGGCCGACGAATTTTGAAAACCTGATAAGCAGAACGTCGAACACTGATTGCCAGTTTTCTCTGTAATCGCGTAACGCCAGTTACCCCATCTCCAAACCGTTCGATACCCGAGTGTGTTTCCCAGAAGTGAAGGTGCCATGCTGATGTTCGAGGACGCCGACGCTGAGATCCAAGACGCCGACGCTCTCGTATCTCAAGCTAATTGCCACTCCTGGACTTGTGCCCCAACACTGTAAGCTAGTAAATAAACCGCATTTCTGGTTAATATCTGGTATTATAACTGACTAAACCTTATCTCAGCTTTCCCCTGTTTTCCATTTCCAAATATTGCAACCAATTACCGGGCAGTTGGCTACAAAATCGAGAGGTGAGCAGTCAAGAAGGTAACATTTGTGCATGTGGGATTTTAAGTTGAAAATCTGATCGCAGTGGTTGAGACGTACACAGTTGGGAGGGCGCTATCGTGCACGTGGAATTTCGAATGAAAATTCTAATCGTAATCATCGTGAGTTCCACAGTTGGGAGGGTACCATATTATGTTCACGTGGGACTTCCAAGTTGAAAATCTAATTACAGTAATCAAGACGTGCACAGTTGGGAGGTTACCATCTGTGCACGTGCACTTTCGCGTGACAAATCATTCAATTTATCGAGACGTGCAGAGTTAGGAGTCTTCCATCTGTACACGTGCGCAGTTAAGAGTATCCCATCTGTGCACGTGGAACGTTAGTTGAATACCATCTGTGCACGTAAAACGTTAGTTGAGTACCATCTGTGAATTACTAGTAGGGGAAGAGAGGAATGTTAGGAAAGGAGGAAAAGATGGTAGGGAAACAGATGAGGTGGAGGACATTTCAAGGGAGGAAATAGTCAAGGTATTAAGGATGATGAAAGATGGAAAGGCACCTGGTGTAGATGATATTCCAAATGAAGTTTGGAAATATGGGGGGACAGAATTAAAGGAATGGGCATGCATAATGTGCAATAGAGAATGGAGAGAAGAGGGGTGGCCAGAGTTATGGAAAGGAGGAGTAGTGATATCAATAGTGAAAAAAGTTAAAGGGAAGGAGGTTGAAGATTATAGAGGAGTGACACTAATGCCAACACTCTTTGAAGTATATGTGACTGTTTCATCTTACAGGTTGAAAAAAGAAGTTGCGCAGAAAAACATAGAACCACCGAATCATACAGAGTTTAGCAAAGGAATGTGGGTTATTATTATTATACCATTAAGCCATATCCCTTTTGGGTAGGCGTGACTTGCTCGGTTGGAAAGTAGTGTGATAGGTATATAGGTGTAAAGAAGGTCGTTATATGGTATAAGATAGATAGGTATGTAGGTGTTAGGTATAGATGTTTTAGATTGATCTGGAGTTTTCGTGTTATTTATTCAAATGACACGTTCACTCCGCAACACTGCTCCGACCCAGGTTGCTGATCAATCTCTCTAGCGATCACCCCAAGTGAGGAGCCTCACGAAATTACAGTAATGGGTGATTGACAATACATATGTTCTGAACTATTTAGTGTGTGAGAGGATTCAACGGGAGAAAGGGGCGTAAGGCAAGGAAATAGTGTTGATGGCAGAGGATGAAGAAGGGATGGCGGGCTTGATTACAGGAGTAGAAAAATACTTAGGTGGGAAAAAGTTGAATTCGTAAGTAGAAAAGGCAAAGGTAATGAGGTTTAGAAAAGGAGGAGGAAGAAAGAAAGAATGGACAGGGAGTTGAAGGGGAATAAAATGAGAAGAAGTAAAAGAGTTTAAGTATTTGGGATACATCTTGGAAGCAAATGGAGATCATAGAGCTCATATAAGAAAAAGGACAAAAAAGCAGCAAGGGTAATGAAGCAGATATGGGGAATAGGAAAAAGAAGGTTTAAAAAAAATTGGAGAAGGAGAATGTGGTTATTTTATACGCTGGTGTGGCCGGTATCAGGTTATCGAGCAGAGATATGGGGATGGAAAGAAAGGATAGAGATTCAGAGTTTACAAGAAAGGTATACAAGGTAGACGCTAAGGGTAGACTAGAGGACGCCGGGATATATGGTGAGAGAAGAAGCATAAGGGGATGAATTAAGTACCAGAGCGGGAAAGAGGGCATGGAATTCTGAGACGAAGCAGAGGGAGGGAATGGGTGAGGAGTCAGCGAGAAAGTGTTCGATGGAGGCAGAAGAAGGGAGAGGGAGGGCGATGGAATTAAAGAGATCGCGGATGATTTAGGAATCAGAATATAATAAATGGTATAAGATGATAAGAAAGGAAGGAGCACCAAAGTATTTAGAAAAGGGATGGGGAGAAAAAAGATGGACCATAATAGCAAGATTTAGATTGGGAAACGATGTAAGGGCAGGTATTTATTGGGAAAAGAAAGGGAACAGGAAGTGCGGAATCTGTGACTGGGAAGAGCAAACATGGGAGCATGTTTGCGAAGGACGTAGGAGAGGAATGGAGGATGAAGGAAGCTGGCAAGAGAATGAAGTAACGATTCTAGTGGAGGATGGGTTTTGGGGAAGAGTGGATGAAGGAGCAAATGAGAAAGAATGAAATAATGGATGCAAAAAAATAGCAAAATGGAAGTACAAGAGACGTGAAAGAAAAAGGAAACGGAAGTCGCTTAAATTAGAGGCGTAAATATTTTTAAGTAATGATTATGTAATAGCATGAGTAAATTAAGATGCGTTTGCGTTATCGCATTGCGTTATCTCTCTTTCTCTCTCTCTCTCTCTCGCTTGCACTCTCGCTTTCGATCACTCGATCACTCATTCGCTAACACGTCCCAAATTGCGCTATCGTTAAAAGTATAAATGAGGATATAGATATAAGATTTTCTGTAAATAGGTGTGAATAACTGTAAATAGTAAGGGTAAAATTTTATAAAACATGTAGAAGGAAGTCTCGTAAGAAATGGAAGTCACGTAAACCTTTAGGGGACACATTATGAATAAAGAATAGAGTACCATCTGTGCACATCTAAATGTTGGCATGCACAGTTGGGAGTTTCCCCTTTTTGCACGTGCACAGCTGTGCCAGTGGCAAACAGCGTGCACAGTTCTACCCCTCGCTCATTGAGACGTGCACAGTTGGGAGTTTCCCATCTGTGCAAGTTAAGAATTGCTAGGGTACCATGTATGCACGTCGACATTTTGACGTGCACAGTTGAGAGTGTACAATCTGTGCACGCCAAGTTTGAGACGTGCACAATTGATCCGGTGTACAGTTGTGCCTGTGGCCACCGACGTGCACTTATTGGCTCGTGCAAGTTGCTCCGTGCACAATTGTTCGTCACCCTTTTACCTAAATATACACTAAATTTTAAGTATGAGATCAAATGAAAATTTAAATTATTATTCAAATTCATGGACTTTACGCACAAATACAAGAAACGATCAATTATGTTTCGAGTATAATTCAATTATTCAATTAAACGATGGTGCTAGTATATTTAAGAATATCCGAACTATGACAAATTTATACCTGCAAAGAAGTTAAGATACCTGGAAAAAACCTGGAATGCCAAAGAAGTGTGCCACAGCTCAATCCAATACAATCTGATCAGTCTTTCAAGAGTTATCGTGCCTACATTATACCGTAGATTAAAAAGAGACTACAGAGAGATACAGAGACATTCTTAAAAATCGTTTTTTCTATCTCAAGGGGTCTCAAAACTTGCAGATTTGCTAAAAGCCGACGAAGTCAAGTTTTACATAAAACTAAAGCCTTCTCATTAGGAGGAGATAGTAAAGAAAAAAATATATTTCAAAGAAATGGAAATCCACATTTTCAGTAATCTATTATTAGATTTCAAAAAATATTAGGAATTGTTTCGCAATTGTAGGTTGAAGTGGCTTTTTTCAGAGAAAAATTCCCCTAGTTTCCCAACAATTAAACCTGTGAACAAATGGGATCCCTGTACTATGTTGCAAAATTAGCAATGAAGGCCTTTCAATACCTAATTATTAATACTTGTATTATTATTCATTTCGGAATGATGAAAATCAAATCGTTTCAGACTGAAACGTTATTCATTGGACAATTTTAAAGTAGGTGGGCTTAATATGGATCAAATATGAATTTTGATAGTTTATGATTTGGACACTTTTGAACTAATAGCCTGTGAAATTGAATAATTTTGAACGATATATTTCAAATTTATAAAATTTTGTGTCTGAACGCCTTGTAATTGTACAATTGTATAAGCTTTCGATTTGTAGATTTTTATAAATATAGAAAGCATTGCATTCGTACAATATTGAACCTTTGAGATTGAAATGGTTCAATTTGAATACTTGAATGCATCCATGCTTGAATTTATTTCTTTATCCATTAGGAAGATTCAATAAGAACATTGCTTTACACTCTGCTCTTTCTCAGAATACGTGACAATGCCAAATCCTCTCGTAGACATTGCGGAGCTGGTTTTGGATGGAGACAATCTTGTTGAACTTAATCGTTTACCCGGAGAAAACGACGTCGGTATGGTCGCTTGGAAATTGACCCTTTACACTTCAGAATGTCCAACTGGCAGGGATATTATTCTAATCGCCAACGACCTTACTCATCTCATCGGCTCTTTCGGAATGACTGAACATACGCTGTTCTGCAGGGCATCCGAAAGATCAAGGCAACTTAGAATTCCTCGAATCTATTTCTCAGCCAACTCTGGTGTCGAGGATTTCAAATAAGCTGGAATGGTCGCTGGTGAAATTTCCCGAGCTTATGAAGAAGTAAACAACAACATTTTTCTGAGTAATTAGAATAAATAATTTCTAAATATTTAAAAATTACTTTGCCAGAAGAAACATTCAATAATGAATGTCAATTCTTGTTTTCACCAGGTGGTGACAATTTCTATCGTATCATGTCGAGCAATTGGAATTGGTTCCTACCTAGTTCGACTTGGCACAGAATAATTAGATCGAGAATTCCCACATAATTCTAACTTTTTATAAAGCTCTGAATACAGGTGTGGGTCGCGAAGTCTACACGAGTAACAACTAGTTAGGCGGTATTCAAATCATGCACAACAATGAAATTTTCCACACCACCGAACCCCAAATTTAAACGGAGTGGCGACAGTTTTGAAGTGGCTGTGTTACATACCAAAGGCATGTAACTCAATAGGGAATATAGGGAGCGAAACAACTGACAAAGTGGATTCATTGACAGAGGATTATGGGAGGAAATTATGAGATCCTGGACACAGAATGTAGTAACTGAAATCATTGCAGTTGGAACAAGGACAGTTGAATTGCATCTTCCGGCTGTTCCTGCTAATCCGGACTCTGAGGTGAAGACTGTCCCCCAAGCTGGACAAGTTTCGTTCACAGATAGTGCTTTTAAAACCGCACAGTCTCTTTTTATCGTTGCAAACGGGAGAAGATTCTCTGGAGGAGTGAAAGAAATTTTTTTTAAATTCAAATTCAATTTTTTTTAATGTTCCGTTTTGACCGTTTTTATTGACCTGATGGAAATTAATATAAAAGGCAAATGAGTGCAAAGTTCCAAATATGTTTGAGTATTTTACAGATATCTATGAGCTAATTATCAAGTTTGGCACTCTCATTGTTGATGGCCTGCGAGAGTACAGTACAGTTTGTTCGAGAGCCTTGTGTTTTTTCTTAAATAGATGAACAGAGAATTTCTCATTTTTTTCTGGGTTTCGAAAATTTTTCTTGGTCATTCCAATTTTCATACTGATGCTCTCAAAATGATACAATTTACATTAAATGTAAAACGTTTAAAATTGTACAAGGGCATTTCCATCAAATCGCGGGCATAAGACGGTGAAATTCAAATCAAACCTGCATGCCAAGTAAATAGTTATAAGTAAGGAGAAAATATAGTAGTTTCTTGATTTGAAAATGATTTTGATCACAGAATTTTTAATATTGTATTTTGAAATGTGTAAATTCAAAAAAGGTGGCAGGGCCGATTTCTCTTCTAGAGAGACATTACTTATGTATAATGTAGCTGCATTGCATGTTCAAATACAAATTATTTCTCATTGAGTATTAATAGCATAGCTATTGGAAAGCACGTTTTAAAACTGCGTAAATTCGTACTTTTGCGTCGCGCTGAAATATGTATTGCCTCCGAATAGAGGGAGGCTTGTAATGACCTAAACTTTCAAATCAACTTTTTTGACATATTTCGATATGATTCGACCCAAGGAGCTCAAAAATACAATTCTTTTAATGTCCCTGTGATTGTGTGTATGCAACTTGCTTCTGTTCACCATATCTCGAAAAGTAAATGATCATGAAATTTGGTCGAATTGTAGCTCGGATTGATATCCAGATCTGATAGGATTTCGAGTTAGATCGGTCACTTAGAAGTGGTTTTTTCTCCGGTTTAGAGATTTCAATCTAGCATATTTGTTTGCATATTCGAGACGCATCGATCGACCTATTGTTGAACCTTTTATGACCCACCAGTACCGATTCACGAAGTTTCAAACAAATTTGTTCATTCTGTTTATATGAGAAAAACTTCATTCATGTTTGGAATGCCGCAGTACTGTATCTAACATGTGTGTTCGCGTCTTCGAGACAAGTAGACTGACCTATTGACGAACCTTCCATGGCCTCTTATGATCCAGTAATACCGATTTATAAATTTGAATAACATATTGATCATCTTGTTGATATGAGCAAAACTTTTCAAATATTGGTAATACATACAACAGTAATGTATATGATATATTTGTTGGCGTCCAATTGAAGAATCTTTCATGACCTACCATCGCCTACCAATATCATTTTTCAATTTTAAACAAAATTAATTACCTTGTTTATAAGATGATATGCTTTATGATGGGAATATAACAGTACTAGTTAGAAAAAGATAGATAGATAAACGTTTATTTCTCAGCCTGCTGGCCTTAAAAAATTGACTTGCTTACACATCCATTTTTACAGAATTTTCTTAAAACTAACCCTCAAAAACTAACATCCATCCATTCCTTATCTCTAAGCCGCACGCCCGTATCGCCTTGCCTTCCTCGCTTCGCCTCACCTCGCACGCATGTCCCTACTTTTTCGCATTGCCTCGCTTGCGAACCTCTGTTTTCGCTTTAATACCTACTACTTATCTACTATTTACAATATTTACATGTTGCTTATATCTACTTTCTCTCCTATTTACAATCTTTCCGTCTCCATTCCTCTTCCTCCTTCCTTCTCTTCATCTCCATCTTACTCAACACTCCCTTCACCCACGCTACGGCCCTTTTTTCCCCCTTTTCATCCAACAATGCCTCCATGCTTATCTCACTTCTTTCCACCTCCACGCACTCCTCCAACCAGTGATTCACTCTTGCATCCCCCTTTCCACACAGTTCACACATCCTCTTCTCCCGAGAGAGCCAGAACCCATTGGAACCCTTCATACATCCACACCTCATCCTTGCTATAAGTTCCTGACTTCCTTTCTCTCCTTTCACACACAAATATTGCGCTCTTGCCCTTGGCATAATCCACACATAGTTCCCGTTAAATCTTGACTCTCTTATTCTCTCTTCCCCTTCTGTCTTCTCTCTCTCCATGCTGTTTTGCTTAACCAAGTCATAAACCTTCCTTCCTTCCTCGTGCATCCTTCTCACTTCATCCATCTGCAGTGATTGATCTATTGACGAACTTTCGATGCCCATTCTTGATCACTGCATAGCGTCGAACTTATGCTTCGACTCGCAACCAGTGCGTCGAACTTATGCTTCGACTTGCTGCATAGCGTCGATTACCACGTGAATTTGGAAAAGACAAACCGTGAGTTTCGACCCGCTCTAAGCGGCGAGGATCATAGATAAAATTTATCAATCACTTACAGGGAGATGAACCCGATCACTTCCCAGCGAGCTCTGGTACGAGTCATCCAACATTCAACCCAAATAGTAACTGAGATGCCTGATGAGAAGTTGACAGATGGGCTAATCCAGAGCCGACTTGAGCTGTTAGAGGGCTATTGAGCCGACTTTATGTCAAAGCATGTCGAACTTCTCATGATCGAAGATTTGCAGGATGACCCTTACTTTTTGGACAACCAATATTCGGAGGTGGAAAACTCCAAACTCAATCCTGCAATAACTACCTCAACGTGTTCGCCAAGGGCTCCAGCAGCCGGAGCAACTGGATCTGCCAACGCATCAACGATGTCTCGTCTACCGAGAATCACAATTACACCCTTTAACGGCAAGCGTGGGGATTGGGAACCGTTTCGAGACATGTTTCGCTCGCTGATTCATTGTGATCCGGCACTCAATAACGTCGAAAAATTGTACTAATTGAAGACTGGAGTACAGGGGGAGGCCAAGACGGCTCTTGACCCTATTCAAATCACTGAGGACAATTACGCCATTGCCTGGTCAATATTAGAGGCACGTTGCGATCATCGTCGTCTGCTTGTTCAAGAGCACTTGAAAGCCCTGAAAAGGTTACCTCATTCAAAAGACGAATCCGCTACAGGATTGCAGAAATTTGTAGTCAGCTTGCCTTGTGAGAAGGACCAGTTGACTCTTGGGATGACTAGATGATTTCGATCGCTGATGACCTCATGGATTCTCACACCAAGCGCTGTTGGAAAGAAGAGCTCACGAGGCTCGATAACGGTCAAACAGGGCGCAACGCATATCACCCAACGTTCGCTGAACTCATCTCGTTCCTGCGAGGCAGATGTCGCACTCCTCATTCTCTAGAAACTGGGCGTTCGCAGAGGGTATTAGAGGTGACTTCCAGCAGACCACGCCATGCAGCAACTGGATACCGATCCCTCAAAGTCTTTGCAACAACTTCGCCTTACACATGCGCTGTCTGTGGAGCAAACCACTATGTCGGAAGATGTGGGCAGTTCCCGAAAATGACCACCAACGAACATAGAGATGTAGCCGTCAAAGCACAACTCTGCTTCAATTGTCTAAAGGTTGATCATGCCGTTCGAAACTGTCCATCGCTCATCTCGTGTCGCACCTGTGGGGCATCTCATCATACCAAACTTCACGGGAGTAACGAGAAGCTCGCAAGGAAGACGCCTCGACCCATGCATCCAATTCAGGACAAATGAACATCATGCGGCAACGAAAATCACTATTTCCAACAGCAATGGTCATCCTCAGTGATGGAGATAACCGTACGGAGAGGGTAAGAGCGCTCATTGATCCGTGCTCAGAATCAACTCTTGTGAGCGCGAGACTAGCTCGCAGGCTTGGCAATCAAATTCAGTCAGTCAAAGTCGGAATCGCTGTAGTCAATGGTCAAGTTATCGATGCCGCAAGACTTCAGACGTCAGTCTACATCAAGATCAACCCAAAACTCCCACCAGTCAAGATCAAAGTGTACGGTCTGAAACACATCGGCATCACTACCCCATCACTCCCTTTCGAGCTCGACATAGCATCTCGCTTTGGTAATCTAAGGCTGGCTGACCCAGACATGTTCAGACCGGGACTAGTCGATGCTATCCTCGGAGCGGATATCTACAGTCGTGTGCTCTTACCGAGCCTAATCAAACAGGGAGATATTGTCGCTCAAAAGACGGTGTTCGGCTGGGTGTTCACCGGGACTATCCAGGCTCCCTCGTCGGCGGCACAAAGGCTCACGCTTTACACTGTTCAGTCATCCGACGACACCGAAGCATGGCATGAACAATTGATAGACCTGATGCAGAAGTTTTGGTCAATCGAAGAAATTCCTCGAATTGTAAGAAAATCTCGCGAGGACGAAGCTTGCGAAAGTATATTTCAGAGCATGCATCACCGAGTAAAGAGTGGCAGATGCGTCGTGCAACTTCCTCTCAAGCCAGGTGGTAGTCAGCTTTCGGGGCAGAGTCTCTCGAATGCCAGAATAGCATTAGCCTCAATCCACCGTCGAATGCAACGTGATCCGGGTTTCTCTACTGCATACGTGAAATTCATCGCAGACTATCTCCAGTTGGGACACATGAGAGAGCTCACTCCACAAGAGCTGAATGTGTCTACTGTCCAAGTTAACTACATCCCCCATCATGGAATTTGGCAGCGACAGGACAACGGCAAGAAATTGCGGGTGGTCTTCAACGCGTCTAGCTCTACATCGAGCGGACGTAGTTTGAACGACATCCTTTACCCTGGGCCCAAACTTCAAAATCATCTAGCAGCCGTGGTGATAAGATGGAGGATGCACCGAGTGGCGTACTGTGCCGATATCAGAATGATGTTCCGCCAAATTCGGATACTTCCGAACCACGTACACTTACAAAGGATCATCTGGAGTCCATCAGCTGCCGAGACTCAACGACACTACGTTCTACTCACTGTCACATATGGGGAAACTTGCGCGCCATACCTGGCGCTCAGGACCCTCAGGCAATTGTGTGATGACGAAGGCCGCTCTCTGCCCGAGGCTGTCGATTCCATCGAGAAGGACCTCTATGTGGATGACTTTTTGGGAGGCGCTATTGACGTCAAATCCGCTCGCAGGAGAATCAATCAGTTGAATACCTTGCTTAAGGCGGGCGGCTTCGAGCTAAAAAAAGTGGGTCACCAACAGCCCAGAGCTCCTGAGCGATCTGCCTCTCGAGGATCGATTGCGCCCTAGCTGGATGCATCTCTCAACCGAAGGCCCTGTCAGCGAATTAGGTCTTGCGTGGGATCCCATTTCTGACAATTTTCGTTTCTCGCTCCCTCCGTTCAAGGAGACGGTTCTTATTACCAAACGTATAGTGTTATCTGAAATCGCTAAGTTTTTCGATCCAGCCGGGTGGCTCACTCCCATAACTGTCGTAGCCAAAATGTTCCTTCAAGACCTCTGGAAGAAGAAGCTTGATTGGGATCAAGAACTAACAACGGACCTGGCATGTCATTTGAGACAGTTTCGAAACGACCTGCACGACGTCTCTACTCTCGCTCTACCTCGCTGGCTGGGACACAATCAAGCGAACAAACTTCAACTCCACATTTTCTTGGACGCAAGCAGCCGTGCTCTCGCAGCCGCCGTGTACGCGAGTGTATTCGCTGATTCAGACTCGACGGAAGTTCATCTTGTCATTGCAAGAGGCAAGCTAGCCTCTGTTAAGGACCTGAGCCGCTCAAAGAACGCTCGCATGACCATACCGAGGCTTGAACTACGAGCGGCTCTCTTGGCTGCACAACTTTTGCAAACCACAGCACAACAGCTGAACGTCGCTTTAGAAGACTGCCGTGCCTGGACAGACTCACAAGTTGTTCTACACTGGTTGCGCTCAGAAGAACCAGTCGGCAATGAACTAGTGGACAATTACATCAGTCACGTACAGGAGATGCTGCCCAAGGAGATATGGGATTACGTACCATCCGCTGAAAATCCAGTCGACATAGCCACCAGAGGCACCTCTCCTTCCAACCTTGCTCAAAACCAGCTGTGGTGGCACGGCCCTGCATGGCTCACCGATCCTCCTGAATCGTGGCCGAATGTTGCAGGCAAAACCTTAGATGACTTCTTAGAGTTAAGACGACCATCGTTGGAGCGTATGCAATGCTTGTCAATTCAAGTCGTAGAGAAGGACATCTGCGAACAGTTTTCCAATTTGTTAAAATTGCTCAAAACACTGATTCGCTGCCGACGACTGTTCAAACTTAATGATGACTCTACACCTGCTCCATTATCTCCGCTCACGGCCAAGGAAATCGACCGCGAGTTCTTAATGCAAGTCAGAACAAGACAACAGAAAGACTTTCCACATGAAATAGAACTCATCAAGCAAGGCAATGCACTTCCAAAAAGGAATCGCTTGAGAAGAATCAATCCTTTTCTTGACGATCAAGAAGTCCTTCGAGTTGGGGGCAGGCTTCTGAACTCAAATCTTTCATTCGATGAGCAACATCCCGTCATCCTAGATGGACACTGTCACCTCTCTGGATTGATGATCGATTGGGCCCACACCAAAGCACTGCACGGAGGCTTTCGATTGACTTACTCATGTCTCATACGCCGAGCATGGATCATTGGAGGCAGATCAAAAGTCAAAGCGATGTTGCGCACCTGTACCGTGTGTTTGAGACTCTCCAAGCGGCCGATGATTCAACAAATGGCCTCATTGCCCCCGCAAAGAGTTACACCTGCTCGACCCTTTTCACGTACCGGCGTCGATTACGCCGGGCCATTTCAAATACACCGATCCAAAGGAAGGGGCGTAGCCACCTTCAAAGAGTATGTCGCAGTGTTCGTCTGTCTTGTGACGAAGGCCATTCACCTCGAACTAGTGGGTGATCTCACTACAGCATGTTTTCTCGGGGCTCTAGCCCGATTTATTGGACGTCGAGGGAACCCCACTGAGGCCTGGAGTGATAATTCAACGACGTTTCATGGCGCTGATGCTGAGTTAAGGCGACTGCTCAAAGAGGCTGAGATCGACTGGGGGTGCGTGGCCGATTCGTTGGCCAAAGACAGAATTGATTGGCGCTTTATTCCACCCTCCGCTCCACATTTTGGGGGCATATGAGAGGCAGGAGTCAAGTCCGTGAAAACTCACTTGCGGAGAGTCGCCGGTTCCATCCGCTTCACCTATGAGCAGTTCTACACTCTTCTTGTCGGAATCGAAATGATTCTGAATTGTCGACCCCTGAAGCCACTCTCGGGAGACCTTGACGACCTCGATGTCCTTACTTCTGCGCATTTCCTTGTCGGCAGTCCGCTTATATCGATCCCGAAGCCCAGCAGTGCAGAAGCTAACCTCGATCGCCTGTCTCATTGGGAGCTAGTTCAGGGAACACGTGACAAGTTCTAGACTAGGTGGAACAGAGATGTGGTATCTTGCTTGATCCGTCGCTGCTTCGGCCTAATGGAAAGTGGCCGATTGGTCGAATCCTGGAGGTTTATCCTGGTCGAGATGGATTAGTCAGGGTGGCATCGGTCAAGACCGCCAGTGGGACGTACACCAGAACCATTTCAAAATTAGCCAGAATTCTGCCTCATAACTCTTCATCCGGAACCTCCAACGTCACGCCCCTTACGGCGGGCGGCTCCTGACCAAAGGATTTCCAGGAACGAGGCGGGCGGGATATTCGCTCAAAAGCGAGCCAAGCAGCGCCTCTCTCGGCGACAAGGCATACTGGGATCTCCGTCACGTCGACCACAGCTGCTCTCAACAGCTCGGTTCTCTGCCGTCAAGCAAGAAGAGAAGACGCTACCATTTAGTTACTTATAACATAGAATTACAGTCTTAATTTGTATGTTTAGAGTCAGTGAAATAAAGAAGAGAGTTCAACTAAAGGAAGAAGCTATTTGGTCGACCACACCCATCTTCCGAAGAACAATCGTAAAGCGAACAATGGGGTCGTTGCATGAATTTTAGGTAATATATTTTTTAAATACTGCATAACATTCTAAACATTTTATTGCATTTAAAAAATTTTTTGAATACTTCATTGTCGAGATAAAATTTTTTTAAGAAAAGTATCCAAATCCCTATTCAAAAACTCTGTGACCTTGAAACGTCACTTCTGGAATAGGGCGTAACCAATCAGGATAATAATACATTGACTAACGAAGTATCTAGCAGACAGCTTGCAAAAATTCAATTTATAATTTCTAATAGAGATATTTGTTTACTTAAAATTATCGAAAAGCAGCAGCCAGTCGTAACCAAATCTCACTGAAAAAATACACTTTTGCTTGAAATATAAAACCTAGATAAAGATTAGTCATGAATAATATCAGTCAAGTGCGTGAAAATGAGATGTTTCCAAAGATAACCTCAAATTTTAGTCAATATTCGGAACATATATACATTTCACAATTATGTATAATAATGGCAGCCTTCACAAAAAATGTTTTGTAACTGATTGCAACTGCAATAGCAAAGATAATCCAAACAAAATATTTATAAGGTTGCCTATGGGCACAGAAGTGAAAAGGAAATGGGCAGAAGCCGTTGAAAGAACCGGTAAAGATCCCAAGTTTTATTCAAACTTTTGTCATTGTCATATTTTATAAAGCCGGGTTTTAATGAAATTCTAGGCATTTTCAAAATCTTTTAGGCTCCTTCTTTACTTTTAAAACACGTTTACAATAGGTTATGTTTACTGTTTACACATTTAATCGCTAGCGGCCATATTATATTCCGTCACCATCCGGAGAACCACGCTAATCAGAATGAAGTACTTCCAGTGAACTACTTCGTTCTTCCCGCAAAAATTCAAAAAGTATACTTTTCAAACATCAAAAAAAAAAATTTTAACTGGATTGAAAAAAACTTTCCTTTTGTAGTTACATTATTTTTTTAGTGTTGCTTTAATTTTATTATGGGAAAAAAATATTTGAAAATATGCAACAACCCCATTACCATTTTCTTATTTTCACTTCATTCACCAGACACGTACAAGCAAGGTGTAGAGTGACTAAACGTTTTTAAATTCCAAGAATTTGCTTATACCTCTGATCCGGAAGTAGAAGCTGTTGAAAAAAGGGCTTTAATAGAGGAGCAAGTAAAAAAATGGGCCCTTCTAATGCTGGCCTTGAAGGGATACATGATGTCCCAAAACTATGTGAACGAAATACTACTGCTTCCATGAACGTAGAACCTGATCTATTAGCTATTCAAGGTAATCTTTTATCTCCAAAAATGCTAGTTTGTGAAATAAAGCCACTTTTTTTTATCAAAATCATTCTATAAATGAAGGTTACCACTATATTACTGATAAATGCTTGAATAATTTCTTTTAGATGCAGAAGCAATCAGTGATAATTCCCTGAGTGATGAAAACACAGATATTCTAGGGAAAATTTGCGAAAAATGTTCACGTCGTGAAGGTTAATATTCCTTTCTTTGAAGGAATTTCAAGTATATTAACATCATATTTCCTTTCACTTCCCTTTTTACCAATAATTTAACTCATGGGTTAATCACTATTCAATTCAGGTCCGTACCTATTTCTGAATTGTCTTGATTCTTGAGAAATATTTTAGGGTATTGTTGAAGATTCCGAGAAATTTTGAATATATTTCAATAATTTCAAGCAACTTCCAAGATTTTAAGTTATTCTTAAAATGTCTGAGGCATGTCCATAGCTTTTAATTTGAAATAATTTACGGAATTTTAAAAGATTCCAAGGAATGTTTTATTAATTTCTTTAATTTGAAGGGATTTCATGGCGATTTGAATATTTTAGGATGAAGAGTTTTTTTTTTAATTTCTGAATATATTGACCGATCTAACAAGACCAATAAGGTTTTATGATATTTTAATAGATTTCACAGGATTTTATGATATTTTAATAAATTCCAAATAATTTATCCATAAGAAGTGAGGGTTTTCGTAGGATTTCAAGAGATTTTCAAATTTTTCTGAAATTTATTTGGAATTGGCCCTGAATTCTTATTAATGTTTCCTGGATTCTTTCAAATCCTTTTGAATTCTTCTAAATTCACCTAATTTTACTCAATATAGTGGATTTTGAAAAAGTTCTAGTTTAATTCATCTTGAAGTCTTTTTAACTCATTTTAGATTCTTAGGCATTTCATCAAATTCTTTCAAATTCTCTTCAATTTTTCTAAACTTATTTCAGACTTACTCAATTAAATGAATTTTTTCATATTTTTGAATTGTTTTGAATTTACTTGATTGTTTTTCATGTTCAGTTTGATTTTTTCGAAAATTTCTTCGTATTCTTCTCGTTTCCCTTAAATTTCTCTAAATTAACTCAAATTTTATTATAATCAATGGCATTTTTTCGATTCCAAACATTTCTCCCAATTCCTTTGAATTCAACTTGAATTATTTTGTAGTAATTAATCACTTCCTTGGTTAGAAATTAGTAGAGTTTCGAAGATTTGAAATTATTTTTTGGAATCCACCCTGAATTCTTATTAATTTACCCTGAATGTTAGTACACTTGAATTCTTCTGAATTTACGCAATTCTACTTAATTCAATCGATTTTTTTTTTATTTTCGGAAGGTGTTATTCAATTCATCCTGAATTATTATGAACTTCATCGTATTCTTCTCGTTTACCTTAAATTCCCCTAAATTCATTCAAATCTTACGGAAATCAAAGAAATTTTTTTATTTACAAAATTTGTCCAATACATTTGAATTTTCTAAAATCTAACTTGAATTATTATTTTGAATTCTTATGAATTTATTCTGAATTTGTTACCCCCTCAGAGCAAAAAAGTACCCTATGAGCTTGACGAAAAGTAGCCTTTGATCCCCTATATTTTATTTCATAGCAACTGTGAGGCCTGTATATATAAATTTCCGATACTTAAGATTTATTTTCCAATCATCTTAATTTTTTTCAGGAAAATTCGATGAAACTTCTCACTCAGGTACTGATTCTGATACTGACAATTATGCCAGCGATGCAATTTTTAGGATTCCAAATAAGAAATTTTCTAAAAGTCACGAAGCTTCACAAACGTCAAAATATAAACGTGGTAATTGTAATTTGAATTCCATCTAACTGTTTAACCTGCATTCATTTCTATGCATACAGATATTATTGAAAATTTATTATCAAAATTATTATACAGGTAAGTCCAGCAAGACTAAGGCCAACAAGATGGTGAAAGCAGGACAAACACTTAAAACGGGATCAAAGCATTTATTGAATGAAGTTTCTCGTTCAAAAGAAAAGTCAAGTAAGTGTAGAAATGAGTATTTGAAGCACAGTTTTACAATTTTCGCACCGCAAAATTTATTTCACTTGTCTTTAGAAGCAGAAAAAGCATCCAGTGATAATTCCATAAGCGATGAAAACACAGAGATTGTTGGAAAAATCGCGAAACAAGTTCGCGTCGCAAACGTAAATATTTCTTTCTTTGAAGGAACTTCTAGTATATTAATGTCATCTATTCTTCCATTTCCCTATCGCACATAGTTGTAACAGTGAAACCCTTCATACAACTCAGTTTTCGATATTTAAGATTTAATTTTGAATCATCTTAATTTTGCTCCAGGAAAGTTGGATGAAACTCCTCATTCAGGTACTGATTCAGACACTGAGAATCATGTCAGCGATGGAGATTTTAGGATGCCATATCAGAAATTGTCTAAAAGTCACGAAGCTTCACAAACACCAAAAGATAAACATGGTAATTGTAATTTGAATTTCATCTAACTGTTTAACTTACACTCATTTCTATATATTCAGATATTATTAAAGACTTATTATAAAAATTATTATACAGGTAAATCCAGCAAGAATAAAACCAACAAGATGGTGAAAACGAGACAAGAACTTGATACGGGATCAAGACAGTCAAATGAAGTTTCTCATTCAAAGGGAGATTCAAGTAAATTGAGACACAAATATTGTAAAAAAAGTTTTACACGAGTCTTTCATTTCTCAAGCATATTCAGTTAATTTTCAATTATAAAAAGCATGAATTCCCTTACGTCTGAATGAGAAATAAAATACTTCTCATTTGTATTCTTATCAAATTGGAAATACGTGTTACTTGGAATTTATATAAAAAATCCAGATTCTACGATTTCCGCTTTCTAAAAAAATAACTTTAATTTTAGATTTGAGGCTGAAAGAATATAAAATAAAATTTTTCCTGATTCAATTTTTTGAATTAATTCTATGTAAATAATAATAATAATAATTGGCGTTTTATGAGCATATTCCTGGTGCATATTGCCCCGAAGGTCATGCAGCCTCTTCATGAATCCTCTCCGCGCCGGTGAGCTTCTTTGCCAACAGGTAAGAAGGTCTCTCCTGAGTTGGTCCAACCATTTAAATCGATGTTCTCGCGTTTGTCCGGGGTCATTGCCTGGTCGTCGCCTCGGTTCGTTCCTATTGCCACTCCCAACTGAACCATGGCCTCCATCCGAGAGAGGCCTATTGTGGGTGGCACTGCGCGATACTTGTGTCGTAACCGCATAATTCGTTGCATTGGGGAGTTAGCCCAAAGCAACGCGGCTGACTGCAAGAGCAGGAGCTCTCGGGCGATGGGGTCGCCACATCCCTACGCCTGTTCAGTTCTGAAAAGCACGGATTCCCTTATGCGACTCGTACATCAACATGAAGTCGCCAATGCTGCGGTGTTTCTATACCATGCAGCAGATAGGGCCGCAGAGGAGCTTGACCTCCCATTTGATTCCAGCGACATTACACATGGCCTAGCATCACTAACACCTCTGGTGCTCAAAAGTCGTATACAGGAAGCAGAGCATACGCTTCTACTAAGAGAACATGCTGAGAAACCCCTCCATGGTAAGTTCTACGGCATCCTACGTAGAGAAGAGCTCTCGATGGGTCTGACCAACATGTTTCTCAAGTCTGCTGGATTGAGATCGGAGACCGAGGGATTTCTTTTTGCCTGTCAAGACGGCGTCATAGACACCTTAGTTTACCGCGAGCGCATAATGAATATACCTGTACGCGATACCAACTGCCGAGCGTGCAAGCTAGAGCCCGAAACACTTGGACATGTTCTCAGTGGATGCTCTAAATATGCACGCTGCGCGTACATAGAGAGACACAATGCAGCTCTGAAAGTGATATATTACCATCTTAGGCATTTCTATGGTGTTGATCTATTGCCCGTCTTGCCATACGCCCAGGGAGAACTGGAGTCAGTTGTGGAGAATGATCAGTGTAAGATCTACTGGAATTTCTCATTCTCCACCACTCAACGTATCAGTGCTACGAAGCCTGACATTGTCCTCCAAGATCTGAAGAACAAGATCATTTACGTGATTGAATTCTCGGCACCAGCCGATGGTAATATCACGGCAAAGGAGGGAGAAAAACGGGCGAAATATCAAGCACTTCTTTTCGAGCTGAGTAGGCTGTACCAAGGCTACAAAGTCCATCTTATAATTCTCATAATCGGCTGCCTTGGAGGTATGAAAGCTTCATTTATTAGCCAACTCAACAAGATTCCGGCTTGCCAGCGTCAGGCTCATTTCATCGCGAACCGGATGCAAAAGGCTGTTCTCCTGGGATCACTCCATCTGGTCCGTCAACACTGTTGCTCTTAAATTCTACAAAGATTGGTAGCTCTAAAAAATTATCCAGAGGTGAAACCTTCATCTCCAACTGTCTTGTCTGCCGCGTAAGGTCATCCGCGGCTAGAGACCTGACTCCAGGGAACAGTATTGCCCGATGTTATCACGCGTAAATTTCCCGCTCTTGCTTACCTTCTAGGACAGAAGGAGCAGAAGCGGATGACGTACACGTTCCAGTAGCTTTGGGATTGGTTTCTTTAAGGAATCATGATCGAAGCTTCCGGAGCCTACAACTTCTCGATATATAATAGGTTAACAGGCGGCTTATGAATTCAAATAAAAATAAATTTAACTTTTCTCAATCCTTTTCAGTGCTGTACAGAATACTGAGGGAAGTTAGAACCCTGAAATCTGACGTACACGAAATTTCGGCGTTACAAAAGGAGTTAAAAACGATTATGGAGATAGTAGTCCAGGCAACAGAGCAAAAAAAAGGTCATTTTTGACATTAATTCCGAGTAAAGGAATTGTGGTTCTAAAATGTTCTTTGGGTCAATATAAGGAACCATTTTCGTTATCTCCCTCTCCAAACCTCTGCGTATCTTTTGGCAGTGGCGTAAACTTTCGAAAAACAGTTTTTTACCTATAACTCGTTTGTTTATGGCTTTTTTTTTAACTCCGCGTCCACAAAAATTGAAGTTCATAAAATTCTCCACAAAAAAGGTTGTATTGATTTTTTTTCATATGGCCTATATTTTTCGAATAATAGCCGGGAAAAGTCCAAAAATTTGTAAAAAATGTTGAAAACTTGCACTTATACTAGTTCTGAAATGATGTTGGATTAATTTATGCACTAATTGTCGGTAAGATCAATGTTAATAAATAAATAATACATTAACAACTTGTTTTTTATTTTTATAAATAACTTTCTTAATGGAATAAATGTTTTTGTTATATACAGGTTTCACAATTGCGAGTCTATGTATGTATTTGAGAACACTAACTTGAAAAATTTAGAGAATAGCTTAGTCCCTTAGTCGTTAGAAAGTTGAGAAACATCTGCTCTAGCGGCTGAGAGTGTACCCTGGTGTGTGAGTAGCTAAACCGCCGGGCCACATCTACTTCATGAAACCAGGCAAAGGTAAAACACCAATGTGTATGTACTCTACAGCAAGCTTCAAGTATCCTCATGAAGTATCCGAAAACATTCTGTTTCTTCACGCATTCAGTGGATGCGATACGACTTTGGCGTTTTACAGACAAGGCAAGGTAAAATTTGTTCAACTCTTGCAAAAAAATGAAAGAGCAAGTATTCATAAAAGCGGTGTATGGGATGGAGAATGAATCCCCACTGAACACATGCAGACATCAGTGCTTCATTAAGTCTTTATCTAAGACTGCTTGCAATCTTGCATCTATTCCACCAACCGAAGCAGCAGCAAGGCAACATTCTCTTCGAATCTACCATCAAGTTCAACAGTGGTTGGGCAACACGAAAAGTCTGGAAGATTGGGGTTGGAAAAGAAGCAAGCATGGCCTAACACCAATCCGCACCCTCAAAGACGCAGCTCCTCAAGAACTGCTTCAGAGAATTTCGTACAAATGCAGCAAAGGTTGCAAAGCAGCCCGCACTTGCAGAAAAGTTGGACTGCTATGCTCAACGATATGTGGCAACTGCCGCGGCTCATCTTGCACGAATATCAGGGAGGTTGAGGATACCAGCGACATTGACGAGAGAGTCGGTATCCAACTAGAGCGCTTTTCGAGAGATGAGGACGACGACGGGCTTCAGTCAGAGACCGAGTCAGGTGAGTCAAGCGGTGATGATGAGGATGATAATGAACAGGAGAGTAGAGGTGACCTGATGGAGGTCGAACCTCAGCAATCAACCTGAGGTGTAAGAAGATCTAAGTATGGAGGAATGCAGGATGAGCCTTCTACCGCCACCTTAAAGAATCGTCGGCTTCCAAAAAAAGAAAATTTCTAAATTAATCAGTCCGCTGAAAATTTTTTTTGGTAAGCCTCACAAATTTACAAATATTTATTACTTATATATACCGTAAGGTCAAATTCATACCGATCATAGGGAAGCATAAGTGCGAGTGAGACGTTATAATAACATAAGAGCATCTCTTTAGCACTCTATGTTGTGACTGGTATGCATTTCACCGTACTTTATATATAAAATACATAATAATTCTACATACATTTTTCTTGTTACAGCCACGCGCTTGTCGTTTCAGTCAACACTTGCTGAAAGTGGTGAGCCCTGTTCTACGCCAATGGTGTTCGTCGTTTTTGTTTTGAATTACAATGATCCTAATTCAATTCTTTGGAACGCCTGTGACATTTTGGATTTTTCACATTCCAGCGACCAAGCTATTCTCTAAATTTTTCGACTAAGTGGTCTCGAATACTTACATACATAGGCTCGCAATTATGAAAACAGTATATAATGAAAACATTTATTCCATTAATAAAATTATTTATAAACAATAAAAAATAAGTTGTTAATGTAAGTTTGCCCGGCTATTATTTGAAAAATATGGGTCGTATGAAAAAAATCAATGGGAACTTTTTTGTGGAAAATTTTATGTACTTCAATTTTTGTAGACGTGGGGTTTGCAAAAAAACCATAAACAAACGAGTTATAAATAAAAACCCGTTTTTTTAAGTTTACGCCACTGCCAAAAGATACGCAGAGGTCAGGGGAGGGGGATAACGAAAACGGTTCCTTATATTGACCCAAAGAACATTTTAAAACCATAATTTCTTCACTCGAAATTATTGTCAAACAAAACTACGTACCGCCCGGCCTATAGATAGAAGTGCGCACTACGTCAAAAAGAAAAACTTTCAAGAGGAATATAATCTCCAGCTGCCATTCAAAAATCTGGAGGATTTTCAATCATTTGATGGGCGGCTTGCAACAGACGAAGAATGCTGTCATCAATTCGTAAGTTTTCCTTGCTTATACGTTTGTTACCATTTTTCTTTTTTTTTTTAAATTTTTCGCTTTTTTTTACATTGTTGCAATTCAAATATCTTTAAAAAAAAAAACTATTTCCTGATCTCACAGAAAGCCAATCTTCACTTGACTACGAGCAAGGACATTGGACTTCGCGGAGCCTTGAACAATACGCCAAAAAAGTACTTCTACAGAGATTTCATCATGAACTTTACTGCCGTTAAAGAAGTGGCGAACAAGCACTTATTTAAAGAGTTCAACTTTTGCACACACTTACTGGGTAATGGACTGATTATGACCGTGAAATACCAATAAGACTGAACTACAGATCTTATACTTATTTGGTGGTACGGGTACGTAGAGGAAGTTAAAAAAAAAAGTTAATTGTACTTTTAAGAAATGTAAGATTATTCCAGATGGTATAAGTTGACAGAAAGAGCTTTATTTTTTATAAAAGGAATGTTGAATAAACAGGAATATTTTGTTCAACAATTTTCGTCTCTTGTGAAAGTTTGTTTGTGTATATCGCTTCTAAGCAAATTAAAAAAAAATAAAACTATCCTAATAAATGATAGCTTAATTTTTCGAAGAAAAGATTGTCTACAGCTACATTTTCGAATTTTCCAAGACGTGAAGCAATTGACAGAAAAATGCATTTGTTTACAGAAAAATGTTGATAAATCGTAATCTGTAGGTCATTTTCCGATAATTTTAGTTCCTAAAGTGGCAAAAAAATTTTTTTCATAATCATTCAAAAAGGTCAAGTTGTAGGAAATCTTTTCGCTAAAAAATTAAGCTATCATTCATTAGGACACCGTATAGTTTTTATTTAATTTGCTAAGAAGTGATATAGACAAAAAATATTCTGTAACAAATGAAAATTGTTAAATAAAATCTTTCTGGTTATTCAACATTTTTTCATGAAAAACGACCCTTTTCCCGTCAACCTATACCATCTACAATAATCTTACCTTTCTTAAAAGTGTAAATAAACATTTTATTCTGAAACCTGGTCTTTAGGTGCCAGTACTCCTTTAATTTAAACTTCAAATACTAATGCTATTATATATATTTTTCCAGCTGTAAGTTGCGCTAAATTTTAAACCACAGAGGAAGAGGCTCTCAGCCACATTGGAACTATCATTGGAAATTCCAAAGATTGGGGTGGCCGTCGAAAGGAGAGGACCAGGGACTAGTTTTGACTGTACTTAAGTTAATCGTATGTTATTTTGGTTCCAAATAAATAATATTTTTCAATTTATAAATTGCTCTTTATTCGCGAAATCGATAAAATGGTTTTTAATTAGACCGATCGGGTTTTCCGATCGGGAGTCCAGACCTGGCCCCGGTCTAGCCCTGTGTTTCATCCGCGATCAGGCCCCGATCGGGATTCCCGACCTAGGCCCAATCTTGCCCGTTCTGGCCTCAGTCGGGGCCAGATTGAAATTTCGACACGGGAATGAGCCATGGCCATATAACGAATTTGTCAAAGGTTTCACCACTCGGTTTTTAAGTGTACACCAGACTTCAAAACATTTAAGATGTCAAAAGAATTCAAAGTATTTCAAAACTTTCATAACGGATTTCAAAGACTTAAACAAAAAAGTGTGAACCAGATTTCATAGATATAAAACACTTGAAAGATTTTTAACGATTTCAAAAGGTATCAAAACGTTTTAGAAAATTTGAGAAGATTTCACTGAGATTTAGGATAATTCAATGATTTCAACGAATAAAAAAGATTCACAAATAAAAATCTAAGAAAAATGTCACAAATATTCCAAAATATTTGACAAAGATTTCACAGAAATTTCAAGATTTAACAAAGATTCCAAGTACATCAAGAGATTTCAACAAATTCACAAAGATTTCAAAAGATTTCACATAGACTTCAAGGATTTCAAAGAGAGAGAAATGAAATTACAGCGGTCTTTTCATTCAAAAAAGACGGCAGCAAATACGAAATTGAAGGAAGAATTCCGTCTCAGCCTGCAAAGAAATATTTGATAATCCTTTATCGACTGTCAACACACCTTTTCCCAACTTTTGTTCGCAGGAGCAATGAGTGGAAAGGAAAATGAGGCACGCATGGTTAAACTGCGTACGGAATGGAGTAACTTTAAAGTGACTTATAGTGGAGATACACGCGATAAAAAACTAAAATCACTTAGAAATGAAGTTTCTATTCATCAATCGTCAGATGCACATGAAAATGTTGGAAGTACTTTACAGCACGCCAAAGGAGAAAAATTTGAAACTTTGATGCCAAAAAATCACGTAAGTTCCAGAGAAACTACATGCAAAATTTTTCATACTGCGTACTATGTATAGCAAAAAATAATCGTCCTTCCGATGAAAATCAAGTTTTAACTGAATTGCAAATAAAGAAAATTACAGATCTAGGCACGACTTTGTACAGTCGTTACAGTTTGATTGAAATTATTGATTTTATTCCAAATGAAGTCAGAATGAAGCTAGCTAAGAGTTTGAAAGAGAGCGAGAAGTGAAAAGGACAATAATTATGAGATTGCTTTAGACTTGGGGATTCAAATCAAAAAATAGGGCGAATACAATGGGTAAGATCGGTTTCTAGTAGCTTCAGAAGCGTTAAATCGGTGTGGACTACTTATCCCGCACATGGAAAACATTAAGAATCAGCTTCGAGAGATACTAAAAGAACGACATCTAGAAGAACAAAAAACTCCGTCTTGCTAAGTACAATGCGATCAATACATTTTTTGGAAGACTTGGCTCTTTTTCACGATTTTTGAGAAGAAACAGTTTTTGTTTTGACGACAATGAAAACACAGGGAAAAGAATTTGAAAAAGCTAAAGAAGCGCGTATTCCAGAAGAAAAAATGGAATTTCGTGGTACAATTTTAGAATCAAATAAGAAGGTCACTGTTAATTATAGGGAACAGTTCTGAACAAGTAGATCAATTTATTAACTAGCCGCCGCTTCACGACACAAGCATCTCATGTAAATAGCACTGAAAATGATGCAGGAAAGGATTAATATGCTCCACTGTTAAAAGACATTATCATTGTTCACCCTAATACCTGGCCATCTGATTTAGATCTTCTCTTTGGCCAGGATTCTGTGTAAAGGTTGTGTGCAAAGTTTTTTTCACTGAGAAAAACAGTGACTGAAAGTTTAAGAAGTTTTATCAAAGTAGGTGGAAAACAAATCCCTGAAAATTTGAAACCATTCATTGACTGCGTAAAGAGCTTGCCCTGCAGCTCAACGGAATGCAAGCGGGGTTTTAGTTTAATGAATGACATTATCATGCCACTGCGTAGAAGATTGCTTTTGAAACACGTTTCGTCCTTACTTTTCATTCAATTGAATGTTCCACCGCTTCAAATATTTAATCCTTCAACACATGTGCAAAGGTGGTTTTTGATGCAAAACATATTGTTATATATCTTAATTCTAAGTACATATACAGAACAGAAAACCAATCAAAAATTAAAAAGTCGTATTTTATTTTAAGGCCTGTAATATATACAAAAATTATACCATTTATAATTTAAGCAGTATGATCAACGGCCATACCACGCTGAAAAAACAGTTCTCGTTAGATCTCTGAAGTTAAACAGTGTTGGGCGCGGTTAGTACTTGGATGGGTGACCATTCGAGAATACTACTGCGTGCTGTTGGCGTCGTGGGTGTGGTGAGCCCACACTTGTAGTTATTTACTACAAGAAACTATCCACCTAAAAACACTACCCGAATCGGGTAGTATCACGCCTACCCCGAAAGGGAAATGACCTAATGGTATACATACACCCCATGTATATATATTATAGCTCCTGTTTACATCGGTATTTTGGAATATTATAATTATTTTAGAATTCTTAGTATTTGAAAATGATTTTTCTATCAAGAGAATTGAATTTTCAATAAAAAAGACGAGTATTCAACAAAATAAATGATTTTTTGACTAAAAACGATCAATTTTGAAGCAAAAATAAAATAGTTACATTTACAGTTGAAAAAATTTTAATTTTCAATAAAATATTTAAACTCAAAACCAAAAAATGAGTTTTTAATAAAAATGATGGATCGTCGAAAATAAATGAATTTTTAACCAAATAGTTGAATTTTCAACGAAGAAATGAATTTTCTACTAAAGAAGACAAGTTTTTAACGAAAGACATGCATTTTTAAGCAAAGATTAATTCTCAAACAAACAGCTGGCTTTTCAACCAAAAACGATAAGTCTTCCATCATGAGGGATGAATTTTTAAACCAAAAAAAAACGTGTTTTTAACAAACGAGTTGAATTTTCAACAAAAAATATTTTTCAGTGTATAGAATCTCATGAGTGAAACTGGACAGAGAATTTTAAACTGTTCAGGGAAAGTCAGAGAATGTCAGAAAAAAACCTGAATGATTCAGGGAATTTTCGATAAACTGAAGTTCAAGTTAATTTTATTATTTTCTTTGAAGTTCAACAATTTTTGTTGAAAAGTTTAATCTTTTTTGGTTAAAGAGGCAACTGTTTGGTTGACAATAATTAAACTTTTTCGGCTGAAAATTCATGTAATTTATTGAAAATTTGTCTACTTTGGTCGAAAATTTATTTCTTGGTGGAAAATTCGACTATTTTGTTAAAAATGCTTTTTTTCAACTGAAAATGTGACTGTTTTATTTTTACTTGAAAATTGATCTTTTTTAGTCGGAAAATAATTCATTTTGTAGAACACTTGTCTTTTTGTGGTTACAAATTCAATTATTCTGGTAGAAAAATCATTTTCAGATACCAAAAATTCTAAAATTCTAAAATTCTAAAATACCAACGAAGATACGAGATAATGCTGGCTATGCACGCGGTTTACGCGCATCACGTTAACCCTTCACCTACCTACTGGGTCGAGCACTACGTCGGTTATATTTTCCAGAGGATCATTATTCATTATTAGTGTTATAAAATTATTGTCTCTTCACGCAACAATAATTTCATAATGCGAAATAATTATTAATTTATTTTATGACTTAATATTGTCCTCTATACACTTCTCGTGTAGAAATTTTTCTATGGCCCAGACCGGGCCCAGATCAGGTCAAATCTGGCCCAGATATGAACAACGGACCTGGGCCCGATCGCTGATGAAACACACGGCCCGATCGGAACCAGATCTGGCGCCCGATCTGGCCACCCGATCGGTACCCGACCTGGCACCGACAATTTTCCCGTTAAGAGCCATTTTTGAAATTTGTAATTTCTTATGATTCTGTTTACAATAATAATTTTATAACAAGAACAATTGTTAAAGTGAACTATATTTTTCATTCAAGAACCAAATATTAACACAAATACAAACTCAATATTTTTTGTAGTCTTTTTGACTTTGTTCTTTACAATGTCCGTCCCAGTCCTTGGCGGGAATTTCTTTGAAAAAATTATTCTAATTTTGAGTCGAAACGGACAATTCGCAAGAAGAATTAAAATTCTGTACTAAAACAAGGAATTTTTTTAAAGAATATTATTTCTGAGCTAAAACCGGAAATTTCCGAAAAGAATTAACATTCTGAATTGTGGAAGAGGGCATTTTTTAAAAATAATTCTAATTTTGATTGTAAACGGTTAATTCACGAAAAGAGGTAAAATTTTGGACCAGAACAGGGAATTTCCAAAAAGAATTGTAATTCTGAGTTAAAACGGAATTTTCAAATTTGAATAAATTCTGAATTGGACCAGCGAGTATTCAAATTTCAACAAATTTTGAGATATAATTGGAGATTTTCAAAAACAATTTAAATTATGGACTGTAACAGAGATTTTTTTCAAAAGAATTCTGATTCTGTGTTGGAACGGAATTTTAAAATTTAAACAATTTCTCAGTTGGAAGAGGAAATATTCAAATTTTAATGAGCGGGAATTGGGAATTTTTTAAAATAATTAAAAGTCTAAATTTGAGCAGCTAACTTTTCAAAAGAAACTTAATTCTTAGTTGAAACGGGTAATTTTCGAAAAGAATTAACATTCTGGATTGGAATAGGGGAGTTTTCAATTTAAACAGCATCTGACCTAGAACAAGGAATTTCGAAAAGAATGTAAATTCTGGATTGGAACAGGAATTTCTCAAAAGAAATTTAATTCTGAGTTGAAAAGGGGTATTTTTGAGAAGTATTGTAATTTCAGGTTTTTGGAAAATTCCAATTGAAACGCTTTAAGCTATGTAACCATTGAAATCTTTTTTAAACTATGAGCTTAACATTTGTTGTCTTGAATTGAAAAAAATGTTACTGCGCTTCAAATTTTCGAAATCATCAAAACAACTATTTAACTAATAGAAAATATCTGAATTATTGCTATGCAACTGAAACTACAAGATAAGAATGACTTAACTATACTTACAATCCCGAATATTTATAATTTAGAAAGTATGGCACGTAAACTGAAGCAAGACAATTTCCGAAATGGTATAATGTCATTTTCGGAGTTATAGATACTATATATATATATATATATATATATATATTCGGGTTGCGTGCCTCTTTCTTCTGCATCATCTGCATCATTATCTACATAATTTTCAACATAAAATCAATAACTTTAATGCAAACTCAAAATATCTCAAAAATATACAGTTTATAACTGTATATTTTACAGCGCGATGCTTTCGAACTCGTGGTGTACTAGGTTTCGGCATTCTACACTTAAACTCAGATAATAAACATGGATTTTATTCACATGAATTTTATCATGAATTTTTTCATTTTACAGCAAGGCAAGTTCCCTAAATTAGAAATAGGTGGCGTTGCAATACTTGAACCGGTCTGGCTCGGGTCTGGGCCATGGAATTATCCCGATCTTGCCCCGAAGATACTAAACCGATCAGGGCCAGATCGGTAATCGGGAAAATATATGGCGATTTCTGCACGGGTTATAATATACGAAAATACAAATAAATATGTAAGTAAATAAATAAATAGATGAATATAAATATATGTTGAGAATATTGTATGAAATACATTAAATACAATTTTTTCAATCTCACGAAGAGGCGATTTCGATTTTTTTTGAAACTATTACTTCTAATGGGTTGAAGACCATTTCCAATAAAAAAATCATGGTTGGCATCTTATTCAACATTATATTTCATGGCTATAAACAATTTACTTAAACAAATACTCCAGTATATCAGTTTATAGTAGATATGGAATTCATTTAAAATCGGGCAGGTTTTACACTTCGAGTCGTAAAATCTCTCGCTGACGAAATATGTTGTTTTTCATAGGAAATTCGGCTATACTTATTTTTCTGATTTACGCAAAAAAATAATTTTCTACCAATTGATGCGTATTTAAATTTTGCTTTTTTTCTGATTCTAATAGCGTTCATTATATTTTTCCAAAATCCTCCGGAAAATTTAAATAAGGTTCAAAATGAACAAAATGCCGATTTCATAATTCCGAAATAAGGCAATAAACGATATCAGCATCAGAAAGGAAACAATAAATATCTCAATTAAGTCAAAAGTGAGAGGTTTAAAGAAAAATTTTGGCCCGGTTTGACCCGGTTAGAAGAAGGTTTCTGGCCAGAATCTGACCGGGTCAAACCGGGATACTATTTTGTTAATTGCACGGCCGGGATCTGGCCGAGTTCTCGCCGGGACCCGGTCGGGCCAAACCGGGCCACACCTGATTTAGCCCGGTTTACTATGCCTTAATTGCCCGGTCAAGATCTGGCTGGGTTCCCACTGGAACCCGTTCGGGACAAACCACGCCACACAAATTTGCTACGCTAGGAGTTGAAAACTTTTATTTTCGAACAATATTTCGCTTGGGTAATTCCTCCCGAAAAATAAACAAATTAAATAATTGTAAGGTCCTCCTTAATCGGCGTATTAATATATTTTTTACTAAGATTTCACTTTGTAAAAACATGAAAACTATTTTCACATGAACAAAATAGCCGCCGTAAGTGGGTGATTTGTGGATATCTGACAGGTGAAAGACCAATTTTTTGTGTTTTAGGTGTTTTTTTATCAATTATAGAAAAACAAGCAAACTAATTTTAATTACTTGGTTTCCCACTTTTGGTTCTGCGATTCCCAGACTTGCCGTGACTGCGAAATCGTTGACCAACTTCTTTTCTATTTTCAAACATAGTTTCCCAGTGAAATTATACTTTTTTTTTGTGATACGATTTTTGCTTACTTTTAATGCTTTTATATATTATCTTGAATAACCAGAAACGTAATGAAAAGAGAAATAACTTTTTCCGAACGAGGTTTTGAATTACGTTGTCCTGCATGCACGTAATGACGATATGGCTACTTCCGGAGTCTTTAATGCTAAAAACGCAGTAAAGCGTTGGTTGAACCAGGTTATACGTTGAGAAATTTGTTAAATTTCTCAAAACAGTATCCAATTTTCTGGAGCAAGCGGATTATTTATGAAGGTAAGTGCATTTTTTTGTTAATGAGTAAGCATGATTAATATTCTTTAACGTTAAATTTGAATCAATTTTCTCAACCGGTCTTATAGGTCAGGATGTCACGTGAGATCCCTCAAATTTATTTTATCTCTCTTTTATCTTGCACTCCAATCATTAAAATTAGTTTAGGTATTTATAAGTATTGATTAAAATACTACGGCTAGATGTATATATGTTCACTTGGCAACTATTTAGTTTAAGAAGTTTTGTAACCCTGTAATTGGTCTAATCGACTGTTGGGTTTTTGTATTTTCGAATAAATAAATAAAATCTCTCATTGACAATTTCTTCGATAAGAAGAAAGAATCAATGATGAATTTGATGTACTTGGGAAATAAAAATATTGTTGGTGATCTATGTTGGCCTTCTTTTTTTTTAATTCCTTATTAACAATTTTTTCTTGCAGGCCAACCAGCATCCGATTGAGGAGCCCAGTCAAAAACCGGTCAGATCCCGACCGGGTTACCCTATGTGTATCCGGGATCCGAACGGGTAACCCAGCCGGGATCCGACCAACGCAGCGTGACGAAACCAACCAGAATCCGACAGGGCAGCCTGGCCAGATTCCGGATAAAAGCAGGGCAACCCTGCCGGAATCCGGCCCGAACCCGGTCATAATTTCTACACATAATTTCTATACATAATTATTTACCTATTATAGCATTAATGTCTAAATTATTCAATTTTGCATATTTCCATTCAAATCATATTTTGAAAAGGGGATTGAAAGTTTTTTTTAAAAAAGCGCACGGGGAAAATTTTGTTCATTAAAATTTACCCAATTAGTTAGGTAAATGGAGGACATTACTGCATTCAGATAAAGTTTACAATTATTTTAGGATTTCATACAAAACAGAACTATAAATAATACAAAAAAGTTATGTAAAATTTCAAGTCCAAAAGTGAAAATTCCGATATTTAATAATTAATCACGGTGGCTTTTAAAAAAGTTAAATGCTATTTTCAGGTACCCCAAAGTTATGAATAGGAGATTATTTTGAATGCTTCTGGGGAACCATTTTTGATGAAAGTAAAATATTTCCCTGAGCGGATTTTTTTTTTGCCTGGAAAAACCTATTGGAAATACTAAAAAGCAGTAAAATACTATTTTCAAGTTAATAATACCATATAATTAAGTTCATATAAAGGTGTTATATGTAAATTAGAATTACTAACGAGAATTCAGTCAACGAATAAACAAAAGAAACGATTTTTTGAAATTTATATCAATATATTTATGAATATTTCATCAAAAAATTCGTATGCATAATGTTCGAATTTCAATATGAATTTCTTATTTTTGATAGGTTTAACTGAATGTTCAGAAGAAAACCATCATAATTTATGTCTTTTATGGGACTTATTACATCCTAAGGATTTCGAAGGAACAATTTCAGCGGACTTGAAACTATTAAATATATTGGTTGGCCTCATGTCCCATAGTAGTTCGTATCCGTGTACTTGGTGTACAGCACATAAAGACAATTTGAATTCTTTAGGTACATTAAGAACTATCGGAAATTGCATTGACAATTTTGAAGCTTGGGAGAGAAGTGGGGGCAAGAAGGACAGCAAAAAATTTAAAAATTGTTCTAATTTACCTATAATTTCATCAAATAAGGAACAAACGATTAATGTTTTAGTTCCGCCACCTGAATTACATTTATTAATGGGAGTGGTAAACACTTTGTTAGTTAACATGCATACAAAATTTGAGAATCTTAGTGAAATGTGGGCCAAGAAGTGTAACGTCAGTAGAGGAGTGCTTTATGGAAGTGCAGGATTCGCTGGGAATCCATGTAAAACGTTGTTAAATAAAGTTGATGTTCTTCGTGAAATTTGCTCGTCCGTGAGTAATTTTGTTTGTATGAAATATGTGAAATGTTTTGAAGCGTTTAAAAATGTTGTCGAATCCTGTTTTTCAACTGAGTTGAAACCAGGATATTTTGAAATGATAATGATATTCAGAGAGAGTTATCTAGATTTAGGCATAAGAGTTACTCCGAAAGTTCACGCAGTATTTTTTCACATCAAAGATTTTTGTGAACAAAACAATAAAGGCTTAGGATTTTTCTCGAAACAAGCCGTAGAATCTTCTCATGCAGACTTAAAAAAAATAAGAAAAAAATATAAAGTGAAGAAGTCAAATTCTAACTACGCAGAACGTTTACTTAAAGCTGTGCGCGAGTATAACAGTAGGCACGTTTAATTATAATGCAATTATCATATAGCTATTATATATTATTGTACATTGTATAATACACATTATGTATTCTACAATAATAATTCTAATTTACATATAACTCCTTCATATTAACGTAATTATATGGTATTATTAACTTGAAAATAGTATTTTACTGCTTTTTAGTATTTTAAATAGGTTTTTCCAAGCAAAAAAAAATCCGCTCAGGGAAATATTTTAATTTCAACAAAAACGGTTCTCCAGAAGCATTCAAAACAATCTCCTATTCATAACTTTGGGGTACCTGAAAATAGCATTTAACTTTTTTGAAAGCCACCGTGTAATATAAGGGTTATATTATTTTAATACCAGTATATTATAAAATAACGAGAAGTATTGTAAATTTTCATCAAATGAATGATATAAAGTTTACTTTTGTGTGATATTAAAGATTTACTTGAAAGAAAGTATAGATTGCAGAATTTTTAAAGAGATTTTCACTGCTATTAGGAGAGGAATTACGCAACAGTGAGGTACAATGAGAGTCGCTAGGGACGTCAATATTCTCAGGGCTGAAGTTTAAAGCTAAGTCCCCTGTAGATACTTTAACATTTTTAAGTTTCGGTTTATATTGTAGAGTTTGAGAAAATATTCAAATATATAGACTATCCTTTTCCCTCAGTAGATAATACTCATTAAGTCACTAAATAAAAGTAGAAAGTATTAAAAAAATTGTTTAAAAGAAAATTTAGAAACACAATATTATCAAGTCAATCTGTGCAAAAATTCTATTTTTGAACAAAAAGACTCAGAGACATTATGAATCCAAAATTCAGTTCTTTTGAAAAAACATATTCGAACAGCTCAATATATGAAAAAGAATTGCACAGAAAGGCCTCAAAATATGTTTCCAAAAAAACATTTTAATCGGCTCATTAGAGGCAAGTATATAACTAGAGGAAAAAAGAGGGAGAGAATTGGAAAAGAGACAACCAAGCCATCCTCACTCTCATTTCCTTTCTCTTCCTCCGTCTTTTTTATACTACTTTTGGGAACCAATATGTTTCGAGACCACTTTAGATCTCCTCATCAGGGTATCATTTTATAGAATACTAAGAACATATTTACTTATCTTATGCTTAATATTAGTAATGTATATATATATGAGACTGAAATTTCTTATCATGCTGTTATTTACATTATTATAATTTTCTTCTGGACGGATTTTAAACTTTTAATTTTCAGTACAAGTGTAAATCCGTAATGTTCCAGAAATCATTAATGCCAATTATACTTGTCTTGATTGAGAATGAACAGAACCTTATAATTTAACAAACTCATAAAAATTTGATAAAACTATCAAAAGCTTTGTTACATTTCAAAAGGTCTTTTTTCAAATTGATTCCATTGTTTCCCTCTCTTTTTATGTATAACATTTCCATGAATTCCCTTTTTCTTTGATTTCTTTCATTGTACAGGACTCTAACGCCATCCCAATCAAACTCATGTCCATGTGTGATGCTATGTTTTGACAACACACTATGGTATTTCTGACTCCTTCGAAGATTATTTTGATGTTCATCTGTCCTTATTCTTAGTTGTCTCCTAGTTTGGCCTATATTTACTGCCTTGCAAGACCTACATTTTATTTTATAAACTACATTTTGTTTTTCCATTTTGTCACGTACGTCTTTTCCCAATTTGACAGTTCTGTTACTTTTGAATGGAATTCTATATATTGTATGTAAACCCATTTTCCTTAGTAAAAATCTCAAGCATTTTGAAATTTTATCAAAATAAGGTGAAACAACCGTATTATATTTATCAAAATCTCTTGTGTCTGTGTTGATTACATTGTTCTCTTTCTGATTAATTTGATGGATTCTGTTGTTTATGTGTTTTTCAATGAACAAGGGTGGATAGTGGTTCAAAAAAAAAATCTGTTTACAAATTTTAATATTTTTTCTATGGAAAATTTGATGTGATAATTTTATGGACCTATCCACCATATTTTTAACAATTGCAATTTTCATTTGTATTGGATGATTTGACAGAAAGCTCAAAGTTTGTCCTGAAAATGAAGGCTTTCTGTACCAATCCGTTATAATTCTACCATCATCTGTTTTAATCAGAGTTAAGTCTAGAAAATTCAGCTTATTTTCTTTTTCTATTTCTGAAGTGAATTGTAATCTGGGATGTATACCATTAAAGGAATCTAACAGTATATTAATCTTACTAGCTTCTACACAAAGAACAGAATCATCGACGTATCTCGCATAGAAAAGGCATTTAAATCCTACTTTTTCTAAATTGTCATTAATTAGATTTTCCATTTTTTTTAAAACTGTATTTTCTAAATCTTCCATTACAATTTCTGCTAAAATAGGTGAGAGAACAGATCCTATTGATGTTTCAAATTTTTGTTTATAAAATTTGTCATCAAATTGAAAAAAGATCGAATGAAAGACAAAATCGATTGCTTCAATAAACTTTTTAAATGGGATTTTCGTGTGTTGCTTTATGTAATCCCATCTTTTTTCTATCGATTCTTTAACTTTATCTAAAGGAATGTTCGGGAACACAGCAACTACATCGAAAGAAGCTAGTATGTAATCATGAGGAATTCCTTCAATGAGTTCAAGAAAAACTATACTATTTTTAACTGAGTTTTTTGAAGTTGTGATTGATTCTTTAATGATGTTACTAAGTAATTCTTCTAATTTTCTCGTCGGAGAACCTATTGTTGATATTACAGGTCTTAGTGGATAATGAACTTTGTGTGCTTTAATGAGACCATAAGATAAGGAAAGAACTGAATTTACAGTATCTATATCACTTTTATTCACGTTCTCAAGATATCCACTCGATCTGAATTTATTTAAAATATTAAAAGTAGATTTTTGTAATTTTTTGAGAAGGTTTTTTCCTATTATTTCAAAACTGTTTTTGTCATCGAGAATTGTCATCATTTTTTTGTTATAATCACTTTTCAAAATTGCAATTGTAATGTTACCCTTATCTGCACATGTTATCAGGAGATCAGGATTTTTCTTTAAAAATTCAATCGTTAGCTTATATCCTTCATTTAATTCTTTGTCAATAATTGATAATACTTTGTTATTTGTAACAAAATCATTAGATGAACCTGATAGTTTTGATCTAAATTGACGTATGAAGATGCGGGTGATAAAAAAACATCGGCCGGCACTAGACAACTGACTTCGAATTTCGAGACGAGATCCCCGAAGACTAATGTTTGAAAACAAGGTTGAATTTATAACGAAAAAATATGAGTTTTCTACCTGAATAATTGAATTTATCAGAAAAGAGAAAATGTTTTCAACAAAATAAGTGAATTTTCAACTTGAAAAGATCAATTTTCTTGTAAAAATGAAGTAGCTACCTTTTTCGATATAAACATTATTTTTTACAAAGAAAAAACATATTTTCAATAAAATGTGTTCAATTTTCAAGAAAAGAAATGAACTTTTATCTAAAATAATGCATCTTCAAGTAAAAACAAAAAAAAAAAAACTTTAAACCAAATTTTAAATTTTCAACCAAAAAGATGAATTTTCGATGAAAAAAAGACAAATTTTCAACT
>CAKNXH010058617.1:0-13819 GCA_932178445.1 Andricus quercusramuli | reverse complement strand
AAATTTCAACCAAGAAGATTAATTTTCTACCAAAGAAGAATAATTTTAAAGAAAATACATGATTTTTCCATCAACATTTTTCATTTTTCATGGATTTTCCAACCCAATAGTTGCCTCTACAACCATAGCGCATAGCACGCATAATGTTCTATTATTTTTAAAAAGTAGACCATGCAAGAGTTTAAAGTATTGAAAATTAAATTATTTAAAGTTTCATGGTTAGAAAATTTCAAATAAAAAATTATTCAATGTTTTTATTTACTTGCTACAAATTTATAAGCCCGCTTATTAATAAAATGTTACAATAACAAATTTAGATGAAACGGGGTCCAGATACTTTCTTTGTACGGCCCTGACGTACTTGTACTTTAACTTTATAGCCGAGATTTTTTTCCCGATATTCTAAGTGTTACGTTAGCCATGAGGTTTAATTGTTGGCGATAGAATGCGTTAAACGTAGCTTAGGTGGTTCGAAACCCCTCACAGCGTTTTCGATTTTTAATAGCGTTAATATCGTTAAAAGTGTGTTAGAAAGTGTTAAAAGTGTGTATCATAATTTAATATAATTGTTTAACTTAAATTTTATGTACCAACAATATACTTATTGAACTGTATGATATGTGTAAGCATGTGTTTGTTAGTAGTGGATGACCTTCCACAGAATCTGTTTGTAGCAAGAATTTTTTTTTTTTTTGCCGGCGCACGAAATTGTACATGACTGGGATGTAGAATTCTCATATTTAGATATAGGTAGACTTTGTTTTCTATGATTGAAACTGTACCTAAAAGTTCGACTCATTTTACCCAACTGTCAGGTAATCTCTAATATCTTGTTGTATTATTTCTTACAGAATCACAAAATAAATTTTCATGAATTTATATTAATAATTCATATTTTTACGTCAAATATTACCCTATTCCATTTTACATGACTGAAAGTGAAATTTTAATATAATACCGTAGTGTCCTCCGTTTACCGAACTAAGTTATCCAAAATTTAACACACAAATTTTCTCCGTGCGTCTGAAAGTGGAAAAGTGACTCCGCTGACAGACCTGGAATAAGAATTAAAAATGGTATATTGAAACAATTTTAACGTTTCGGATCAAACAATTGAACAAAGACATACAGATTAAAATGCAAGCCTTCATAGATAAAAAATTTTACAATTCATCTTTAAAATTTAATAATTTGAAAGAAGAAGTGCTTCAAACTCTCAAACTTCTCATTGGAATCGTGATTGGATAAGATTTTCTACTAAAACTAAGAATTTTGCCAAATTTAAGGGCGAAAAATAAATTCACTGCGAGGAGTTGATCACTCTTCAAATTTGGTTTACAAGCCTTTGTGAAATCTTTTGAAAACTTTGAAATCTTTTTGAAATTGTTGGAATCTTTGCAATCTTTATGAAATATTTTGAAATCTTTCGAAATCTTTGTGAAATTATTGGAATATTTTGAAATATTTTAAAATATTTCTTGAGTTTTTGAAATATTTTGAGATCTTTGAAGTCTTTGAAATATTTGTGAACCGGACCACGATAACACTGAGAGAATTATGTAAATTGCTGGTTGGAAGAGGATCCGTTCTTTGTGGCAGAGCTGAAAATGATTAGCTACCGGAAATTCAAATTCTAAAAATGAAAAATTAATTTGACTTTTCACTTACCTTCATAATATTGTAAAAGAACAAGTACAGAAGGAGATTGTGCATCAAAATAACAAGCAAGTATTCCCAGAAGTCTGTAGCGTGATGAATGTAGCCGAAAATGGTGAGTCCAAGATTACATAAGTGTGCCATTATAATAATTGACAATCTGGTTTGATAAAAAGGTATTATTTAATTCTCTAGTTTCCCAAGAGCTTCGTGTTTCAACGCCTGAAAGAATAATAAAAGGAAAGCGGAAAGAAGAATGTAAAAAAATTAATTTTCTTCATTTTAATAAAATTTGGATAGATTTTCACGATGCATAAAACTGATATGACATAAATGAAACTTGTGTCTGAAATTAATCAATATTTATTATTGAAGAAAGTTTAGGTTTTACAATTTGACAATATTTTCACTGTGAAAGCGCTGCATTTAGGACTTTCAGATCTGTGAATTTGAAGCAAAAAAGTTTCCTCCCCAATTTTATTATTCCAAAAAAATTGAAAAGGTTGATCACTTTTGAAATCCGCTGTACAGGCTCTGTTGCATAGAATAATCCATAATTTTGTGGGATTCCATAGCAATTATTTTCCGTCACGTTCCCTTTGCATTTTTCTTTTAAATAAATCACAAGGAGAAACAGAAGTCCGAGTAAAACGTATAAAATATTAGAAAAAACGTGATTGAAATCAGAGAGGATGTCAAATGGATGAGAGCAGAGGAAGTTGTAGTAACAAAGATCCTGTTACCACTGATGTGCAGAACGATTACTGCCAGCTGCAAAATCGGTAGAGTATAAAAAAACAGCATCTGTGGTGACCAGGCATGGGTCCAGGAGTGGCACGGCAGCCTGCCCCCAATCGAGGACTTGAAATTTTCAAAGAAGATAGGGGGCCGTCCATATATCCCGTGACGCTGGAAGGCGGGGGGGGGGGGGGGGGGGAAACTCACGACTCTTCACGCCGGAAAGGAGGAGGGCTTTCTTAATGCCATGCGGCAAAGTAAATCGAATTAAATTGTTTATTCGTTTTATTTTTCGTCAGTTTATTATAACGAATACGAAAAAAGTTGGTTTTCTTGAAAAAAACGTTTTTCATCTAAACATTGTTAATAATAATAATCGATAAGTTATATACCTAACAGCTATATACCCATCTACCCTATACCCATATACCGATCTACCTCATACCTATATGTGACGTGCGCCGAAGAAAGGGGTCTTACTCTCAAAAAATCGAAATCGAGGTTTTTACACCTTTTGATAGTTTTTGAGTTGCTCTTTTTAAGGGGTATGGCCACAGTAGCGGGAGCGAAATCATGGGTATATTCACCAATTTTTTTTGGTATGAAAACTTAATTCATTTTCAAAACTAATTATGTGTAAATGAAGCTCCAACATCAAAGAATCATAAAATATATGTATATATATTTTTTTTTAATGCAAAATGGCCGACTTCTGTTAAGTCCTTTTCCAAGCCTTTTTTTGTAGGGGATCCGCGGCCTGACAACTAGCAGCGACAATTTTTAACATAGAAAAAATTGAAAAAAAATCCTTTAATCTGCATAAGAATACCTAGAGAAGTACATATAGAAATGTAAAAATATTGATTTTTCCGAAAAAGGCAGGCATTTGAAGTTAACAGACGAATTTTTAGTGAAAAAATTCGTATAAAAATGATCATAAAATAAAAAGTTTCAAATTTATCGAAAATTCCGTATGTACTTCTCTGCGAAATGCAATTATAAAGACGTGGTTAAAATTTGAAGTCCATCGGATAAAAATTGTTAAAGTTATTTGTCAGGCCGATTTGAAAAAAGCTGTTTTGAGAAAAATGAGCTTAAAGTTTTACATAAAAAAGCAGGAAGCAACTGAACGGCGCCCTTTCAACGGTTTTACTGGCATTTGAAGTTGCTCTATGAGTATATTTTCGTACATGTGAACAAGTAAGGCCCTCTACATGCCTTTCTAAATTTATCAATTGATGGTTAGTCAAGCTCAATGGGCTTGACTAACGAAAATCAGAGTACGAGCACACCACACGCGGCCTCAAGTTATATGTTCAAAATTTGTGAAAAAAAAAAATTCGCTATAAATCGAATAGTATCTTATTTTTATGATGTTAGAGGATCGTTTAAGCCAAAAATAAAAAAATCGATTTTTTGAAAATTTTACTGTGGCTATACCCCTTAATGAAACCATCGCAAAAAAATTTCGAACGTTATTATTGCTAATAATTATTATTGAGTTGTTAGGTACCCGAGAAATCAGGCTTTCGCTCGAGAGCTCGAGATCCCGTGAAACAACTCCCACCACTCACCACTACATCTCCGCGTCTCATCGATACACGTCCTTGAGCCTCGCCTACGACCTATCTCTTTCCTCGTGAGAATGAATCAATGAAGTGGTAAGTGGAGAGGGAAGATTTCTTGAGTGTTCCCTCTTTTCTCAAACTCGCGTCTCCGGTCGACTTCGACTGCTCGCCCTGAAAAATCTTACTTTCCAGAGTAAGCCCCCTTTCTTCGGCGCACGTCACATTATACCTATTTCACTACTTTCCAACCGAGCAAGTCATGCCTACCCCGAAAGGGAAATGGCTTAATGGTATAATAATAATAATAGTGTTCTCAGCATGAAGTTGGTTCGCAGAGATGCCTTTGTTCTTTCTTTTTACTCCAAGTTTTTATTAAATGTCTAGATATAATTTGAAGGTTTCGAGTGCAAGTTATGTAATTCAATATTAAAAAAAAAAAAAAAAATGTTGTACAATGACATTTGCGGGTACTTTCACGGTTATTTTTTAAAATGTAACCATCAATATACATTGCTGAATCATCAAGAAATTAATATATATTATTTAAAAAAATCCTATTCTGATCCGATTCTCAGTTCTCAACATAAAAATCATTGAACATGTATTTGTACTGAAATGTTCAAATAAATTTTTATAGAAAAAGTAGAGCGTGTCAGAATACATTACTAAATAATTAAAACCTATGCACATGTAATTTTGAAAATTGAATTCAAATCCTCATTTCACGGTCATTTTTGTGAATCTGCGAATCAAGAAACATCGCTTATAATAATAATAAATAATGTTCCAATAATTCGGAAGAACAACAGCGTGCGACAAAACATTACAAATATATCTCAGCGATATATCAAGTCCCACTCCTCTATGCCTCAGGGAAGTGAATTGAAAAAATTCAAACTTCGATAAATTAAAGCTTGGAATCTCCTCTTTGAAATAAAACCAATAGCATAATGAAATATTTACTTGTTCTCGACTTATACTAAAAAATGTGGAAGCATGTCCAAGACGAAAATCAGTTCGTCGAGCGGAAAAAAATATTCTTAACGTAAAAATAAGTTATAAATGTATAAATAGTAATATTTTTCAAGTGTAAAATGCATTTGCGTAATCATGTTTTATCCTTTTATCGGTTAAAGACCTTCCAGTTTCACGGAATGAAATCAACTGATTGGAAATATTATAAAAGTTTGATAACTTTCCCCTCGACTTTCCCCTTTTTCAAATCTTCCAAAACTGTAAATTAAGAAAAATTATCTTGTTGATCATCTTTCAGCTTTAAATTTTTAAGATTATATTATTCGAAACTGTAATGATTTGAAATTGAACCACATAAAACTGAAAGTATACATCGAAACCTCGAAAATGGTTTGGTTTCATTTAAAAATATTTCCAAATTGTATCGTTTGGAAATAATAGTATATTAAGCACCTAGGGGGAGAAAAAGTGCATCTCTCCCATGGCGCATACGATATTTTTTATAACAAATAGATGGTTTCGGTAATTTCTCGAAATACAGTCATGATTTCAGTCCATATTAGATGTTGTATAATGAAGCATGAAATCAATGTTAACCTAATTTATGATAATTTTAGAGGTGATTTATGGTAACTTACCATAAATTTCCCAAAATTATTATTTTTTTTTCAATTTGCATAAATTTCCGGAGATATATGAAAATTTCTCGTAAATTATGGTAATTTTACGGGTTAATATCGTAACTTATCATAAATCACCCACAATTCATTTTTAAAAATTTCCATAAATTTCCGGAAATTTATGAAAAATTTCGGTAATTCATGGTAATTTCACAGGTAAATATGGTAACTTACCCAAAATTCATTTTTAAACATTTCCGGAAATATATGAAAAATTTCGGTCATTCATGGTAATTTTCCAGGTATATATGGTAACTTAACATGGATTGTCAAAAATTTTTTTTCTTCAATTTCCATAAATTTCCGGAAATTTATGAAAATGTTCCGTCATTTATGGTAATTTTACAAGTATATATCGTAACTTTCCATGAATAAACGCAAAACGCTATTATCTGCAACCAAAATTTCCTCACAGCTCTTACGGTGAGTGGGCTGATAATCATAAAATGCGAGCTCATAGATGCATCATTTCCATTATTCCTCCCTGACGTCGCTTTTCGGTGCCTGGGGAGTAAAAAGCACTTTTCACTCCCCAGGGAGTAAAATGTAGAGCTTTAGCCCCGCTTCATAGGCGTCGAAAAGGGCTGAAATCATGCATGTGTCATAAAAATATATTTTATAGTTGAAAAACAAATTAAAAGCAATTATTATATTATTAGGCCTTTCCGCGTAAGCGTGCCTCACTCGGTGAGGAAGAGAATACAGAGTTCCAGATTTATCTAGAACTCCCGTGTTTACATTTAAATAACACGTTCGTTCCGCAACACTGCTCCGTCCGAGGCTCCATCCCAGGTTGCTGATCAGTCTCTCTAGCGATCACCTCAACTAAAAAGCCTCACAAAATCATGTGAAGCTCCCCACTCGGGCCCATTAGTATTCAAGGGCTTTTGTTTTGAGCGTCATTCATTCTACTGACACTCTTCAATGATTAGTCACATAATTAATTTTAACCTGAAAGCCTTCAAGTACTTGTATAAACGTTGTAAGCAAAATATATCTAAAGGCTGCGTCTTGTCGTTCTGAAAAATTGGGGGAGTTGGAAAAGGGGATGGACTAGTCCCGGAATTTCAGGACGACTAGCCAAGCTTATGAAAAATATTTAGCTACTCATCCCGAATTTCGGGACGATGAGGCACTTCGAATTTCAAATTCAAAACTTGAAATAATTGAATAAATCCCAATTTAAAGTCTTTGAAATTAAATAACCTGTAAATGAGTAGAACTTAAAGTTGTACACATTCAAATTCTTGGAGGCTATAAAAATTGAGAAATTGAGAAAAATGCATTTTTGAAAATCGGTCTTCAATCATAGATTTGAGCTGATTGCGCATTGAAACTTTAGCTGCCGGGTTCAGATAATTAAAAAATTCTTGTGTCTCATTGTCGTCAAAAAAACTGTACGGTAAATACTTCTTCGCAACCCAATCCACCACTTTTTCGTTAAATATTTCTTGCTGAAACTTCTAAAAAATATTTTGTTTGATGTAATTCTAGCAAAAATGAAATCTCCATTTGCTTAATAATCGAAAAATGTATAAGAATAAAAGCAAATATTTAAAAAGTCGAACTTAATTTTCAACTAAAGAAGACAAATGTTAAACCAAACATCGAATAGTTTAATTTTCAGTTAAAAAATACATTTTCAACAAAAAGAAACGAATTTTCTATAAAAACGTTACATTTTCAAGCAGAGGAATTAATTTTTGACTAAAATAATGAATCTTCAAGAAAAAAATTAATTTTAACCCGATAGTTGAATTTTTAACTCAATAAATTAATTTTCTACAAAAAAAAAAACAAATTTTCAACGAAATAGATGAATTTTCAGCAAAATAGTTGAATTTTCAACCAAACAGAAGAAATTTCATCCAAAAAGATTGAATGTCTGTCAACAAAGACAAATTTTCAATAAAAACTGGGATTGTTAAATTTTCAGTTGCAAAAATTGATTTTTAATGAAAAAAAGCAACGAACTTTCAATCTAGAAAATGAATTTTCAACCGAAAAGAATAATTTTGGAATAATTTTCAACTAAATACGTGAATTTTCAATCAAGTTTTTAATTTTTAAGTGTTTCTACAACCTAATAGTTAAAAATTCCACCTAAGAAATGAATTTTCAAACAAAAAGGTAAATTATTCACCATGAAGATTAATATTCTGCCACAAAAGATAGATTCTCAAGAAAATAGATGAATGTTCAACAAGGTAGTTAAATTTTCAACCAAACAGAAGAATCTCCGACAAGAAGTGAATTATTTGAATTTTCAGTTAGAAAAACTAATTTTCAATAACAAAAAAAAACTAATTTTTAATCGAAAAACTGAGTTTTCAATCGAAAAGAATAATTTTTCAATAAAAAAGATTGACTTTCAACAAAATACGTGATATCATGAACAATACTTTTTCGCAACCCAATCCACCACTTTTTCGTTGAATATTTCTTGCTGAAAAGTCTAAAAAATAATTCGTGTAATACAATATTAGTCAAAATGAAATCAACGTTTGCTATTGATCGCAAAATATATAAAAATGATAAAAGTTATTTGGCCTTACATATGAAAAAAATAATAAAACTGAGAGGATAAATGCTTATATTTTCAATATGTAATGTATGTACTCTTCAACCAAAAACGAGTATTCAAAATGTGATTAAAATTACTTTTTTAGACGTGTGCAGCATGTAAGTTTCCTGAAACTCATTTGGATGCATCCTTTCAAGATGACGTTTTACTCCCGTTGTGTTGCCGTCCGTCATTTTTATAGATTTAATATTGGCTCTGGAAGAATCTTGTAAGGGGCATAGTTTGCATCTAGCCCATTTCACCTTTCTCTCATCCACAGAGAAATGAAAAAACTCTTCCAACGATTTGCAATTATGCTTTCTGCGTTTTGATCTGAAAGTAGTTCCTTTTTCGGAATTTTGATTGCTATTAAGGTTAAATTTAAAACTATTAACTTTTTATATTTCTATGAATTTAAATAAAAATAAAAATGAGTAATTATGATAGTAATGTTTTAAAGTACACATTATTAAAATAGAAAAGATTTTAGACGTTTAAATTCACATCGTTATTTTTATTGCCATTATGAAAATACACAATTCACTTGAAGATTTTTTAAATTTATATAATTCAATGCACAATACTTTAAGGAAGTTCCTTGTGGTTCTTCCTTTTCCCCTGGTTTATCATCTTCTGCTGCAGCCCTTTTTTGCATTTTCATACTGGAAATTATTACCCGTCACACTGACACCGAGAATTCGCTCGACATTTGAGACGATATGAGACGAGGAATAACAAATGAATGATAGAGAATATCGTCCCGAAAAATTCTCGTAATTTGAATATAATATATCGAGACAGACGATCAGCTCGGATCGACGCGTGCATCACAATTTGAGATTGAAAATGAATCATTTTTACAATTTAAGAATGCACTACTTTTAAAATTTGATCTTTCTAATTAAAAATTTTGGAATTACCAAAAAATGTTACAATATGGAATTTCAAGACTTTTAAAATTTAAAGCAATAACAACAATTAATCAAACACAAATTATATTATCAGTTACAGAATTGAAATTTCATCTGATAAGAGTACATTGCAATTTAAGTACAAATTGTAATACAAATAGGAAATTCAATATAACTCAATAATATTAATTTAAATTAATGTTCAAGAGAATTACATATCATTATGTATAAAACAGGCCGGTGAAAAACATTGAGTTTTGAAAAATTAAATATTACTTATGAATAGCGCATAATTTCGAGGGTAGAAATCGAATACAGTGTAAGGTAAATCAAGGAATTCATTTCCACGCTGTGCCATATTAAACGGATATTAAGATATGAAGAATGGGTATTGAAGGGATCAGAATCAGCGGTTGGCGCTACTGTACAAAGAACTCTTGAATTCCGGACTATATCAGGATTACTGAAGAGTTTTGATTATACATATTGCGAGGGAGGCGGTGACAGTAGACTCTGTTGAGTGTGGAGCTTTTACGAAAATCAGGATCGTCTTTATTTTTTTTTTTCTCGTCGAAATCTACTTCTACCACCTCTCGGGAGGTCATTGACAATTCCTTGACTGAAGAAATCTCTTTGAGACTTCTTTGATATTCAATTTGAGGAAGGTTGGATCAGAAAAAAAATTCCCTTTCTGATACTGCGAATTTTTGTCGGGTAATTATATTTCTGATATGTTCAAGTTAATAATTGATTAATCCTTAATCTTCACTTTTGAAAATTTTTAGCCTTCCCTGGTCGAATGAAAAATTCCTGGATTCGCAACTTCGGATTATCTCTGTAAACTGCATTCCTCGACAATACAAGAGAAGCCGCTTTCAGGCGATGTAGTGACCAAAATTGAGTTTTCTCTAATTCTCGACCCTCCACTAACTTCAAAACATCTCATTTCACTCTCAGGAGCTTACAAACTAGCATTCCCAAATAACAGAGTCGAATAATTACATAATTTAATTTTTGAATTAACCTGACATTCCCTTAAAGCATTTTCCTTACGTGTTGCCAAGCCTGCTTATAAAATGGACTAGCGTTGTTTCGCCATTTTAGATACAATAATTTCTGAATAGTTAATTTTATGCTAAACTCAGAGTATTTATAAATACTCCGACTATTTTAGCCCCCCCCCCCCCCTCTACACCGATTGTGAAGTTACGAAAAGCACGTAGCGGCGTATTTTTCATTCACTGATTACGAATACGACCATGAAAATTGCAAAAAAAAAATTATTTTCACACTGAAAAAAAAGGATACTGGCAACAAGTATGCTTTGGATAGCTGTCAGCGGATCCTTGCACTCCCAATCCGTATCTCCGCAAAAGCCAAATTATAATGTTTCGGAGTAAGGCTGCATGAGATAGCCGTGGCTAGTATAACGATTGGCGCTGGAGCAAACTCATAGATATCTGTCACGCCTATCCCAGCGGATATGTGTTACTAGCATTCACTGCATCGAATTGTCATGGCAGGTGTAAACGGCGCGTCAGCTGCATATGTCGCGATCTTTGTGTTTCTCTGATTGAATTTGTTTATTAACATTTGTTTGAAACTTGGGCGTGTGGGTGAAATAAAAATAAGACGAGAGAGATCTTGAAAATTTTGGAAAAATAATCGGAGGTAGTCAGAACAATTCTACTCGCTCGCTTTGACAGGACGACCTTACCTCAAAATTTTTTCTAGGTGCTAATAAGCTGTTATTAAATCTTACAAATAGATGAAAAAATCTTGAAAGCAACAATATGTAAATGCATAATAAAATTGAAAGTACAGTTATCATATTTTAGAGTTAATTATGTATTATTTATAAGGTCACCAGACCATCTTAAATTAATGTTCGTGAATTGTTCAATATTAGTACAAAAGTTGTATTTTATATTTGAATAAGATCATACATGTGTAATTAATGTTATATTTGAATAATTCTTTTTTACAAAATGTCTATCTGTTAGTCTGTAGATTTTTTATTTGTTAGCACGATAACTTTCAAAAGAATTAAGGTATTTAATTGAGCTTTTTGTATACTTTTTGGTGTCCTAAAATGAAGGTCAAGTTCGTTAACCAGCCATTTTGGATCATAATTCAAAAATTGAGCACATTTTGAAAAGGTTTGAAAACAATATTTTTTTCAATATTTAAAAATTTTATGGATGGATATTAATAGTACTCAAGAAGGCGAAAAAATATTTTTTTTGTTGACTTTTTTTGATAGAAGATAAATTACCAGAGTGCTGGCATTTACAAAATTTCAAAACATAAACGAAAATGAACATTTTAAGCCAAACAACGCACGATATGAAAAAAATTCAACTGAAAAAAAATTTTTTTTTGGAACACCCTACAACATTTTCGCTAGATTTTTTTTTATTTTCTTGAAAAATGGACAATTTACAGTTTTATCTCAAAAAAATAATGAAAAATCAAAAATTCTATTTTGCGGTCAAACTATACAAGATATGAAAAGAGATAACACAAAAATTATTGTACACTCAAAAAAGATCTACAAATTTGTTATTACTTATTTTTTGATGGAACGCGTAGTTTTTTTTATTTGTAAAAAACTGATTTGGGAATAAAATAAATTTTTGGACAAACGAAACAAACCACGAAAAGGATTAATATACAAAAGTTGTTCAGACAAGAAAAAAATATATCTACAAATTTGTTTTAAACTTTTGTTATAAAAATACATTTAATATAGAAAAATTAACTTCTTGGAAAAACGATACACGCTTCAATAAAATTTTATCCAACGAAATTTATCGCCTAAATTACATTTACAAATCTTCTTAGAACCACTTTACGCTAGGATGCATATTTTTGGTTCGAATCATAAACAAAAACATTAAACATAAATAAATTAAATTTATGGAAAAGCGAAACAAGTTGCAATAAAATGCATAATAACAAAATTGTGTTTTTTTAGGTTGAGCACTTTTTTAAATTATAAAAACAAGACAAGGAAAATACGTCTGTTTTTAATATCAGTGCATATTATGAATTGTAATAATATACATTTATTGGAATTATATAGAATTGTCACAGTAGCTGAGTGTAAAATTAAATGCAAAATCAGGAATAAATATTAAAGTAATCATGATAAATACAATTTATACTTTATTTTGCAATATCTAAATAAGCCATCACAGGCCGCCGTTTAGAAATAAATGTAAGGTATACATTTGATATAATAATGTTGAACATATAATGTAGAAAATTTCGCAATTAGGCCAAACTCGAGTGCGAAGCACGAGGAACTCAATGAGAATGTATTTGTTAAAGCCGAAGGAGCTTTCACAAAAGAGAATTCACAATCACCAAATTATAGTTGTCGATGATTTGACCTTTAATTTTAAAAAGTCTGTGCACAAATGTGGGTGAGAAATGTATTAATTGAAAGTTGTTCAATATTATTTTGAATCACAATAATTATTTTTTAAATTTAATTTTTATAATGTACAAAATATAACTTGAATTTTTCAATTCGATTTGTAAATTCACGCATGTTTTTATATACATGTTTAACTAATTATATGATAATCATTACATTAATTTGATGACTTATTTTATCCTTTCAAAATTTGATAAGAACTATTTATAGCTCTATAACTCAAATATTCAATAAATCACGTGAGAATAATCGATGTCGATTAATCATTTAGAAATATAAGATCTGGTTCACTCAAATACCGGGAAATTTGCCATCCCTATCTATTGCATATGTAGCATCAGTATGCCGGATAGCTACCGTCCTCATCTAACGCCAGCTAACTGACAGATACTAGCCGCGCCTATCCAAGATGGTTTGGCTCAAAATACTATTAGGATGTGGAGCACAACCCTCTAGCATACGGAGGCTAAGCAGAATATGCTGACGGCAGCTATCCTTTTTTTTTCAGTGCAAGGTCAAAAATTAAAAAAAAAACACGTTTTTAGAAAAAAAAATGTTATGTTTACAGTATTTTTCAAAACCTCGTATACGGATGTATTTCGTTGCGTTGATTCCGAAAATGGACATGAAAATAACTACAAAACATAATTTTCAATGTTGAAACTTGAAGAAATTCCGTTTTTTTGCGAAGTGTATTTCTAAAGTATTCGTAATAGACCTTTCTAAGCATGAGCTCACTAATTTTTACCTTTTGTAATGTTTTCTTGTTGGATCCCCAAACTTACTTAACAACCCTTTCTGTCTCTGTATCCTGACGTTGCACGCCGACCCATCCGTTCATATCTCCTAGCAGAAGTATTGGTTCACCTTGATCGCAAGTACTTATTGTGTCATTTAAAGTGTCCCAGAAGGCGTCTTTGACTTCCCTTGGATCGCTATCAACTGGAGCGTAGCACGCTATGATAAATATTCTTCTTATTCCTTCCTTCATTCTGACCCACAACAATCTGAGAGATACGAAATCATGATCTTTGAGGTGATGTCTCGCTTTTTCATTCATAATTAAAGCGACCCCTGACTACCATGTGATTCATTACCTACTCCTGACCATATTTCAAAACGGTCTTTCAACATCCCATTTCCTATGTTTCTTCTTTCGCAACCCTTTTTCTTAGTCACAGGTACACATAAAATATCTATTTTCCTGACGTGCATAGTTTCTCGTAGTTCTCCTACCAAAAGATCATTCACTCCTCTATTTTTCCAAACACCCAGTCTCAATTCAT